>PVKC010011513.1:0-24604 GCA_004027635.1 Crocidura indochinensis
CTTCTTCTTCTTCTTCTTCTTCTTCTTCTTCTTCTTCTTCTTCTTCTTCTTCTTCTTCTTCTTCTTCTTCTTCTTCTTCTTCTTCTTCTATTTTTTTGGACTACACCTAGCAGCAGCACTTAGGGGTTACTCCTGGCAGGCTATTGATCCTGGGCCATTTCATACTAGACAAATGCCCTAATCACTGTGCCCCAACCATGGTGGCATTGTCTGACTTGTACTAGCTGCAAAGATGTGTCCAGAATATGGGTATATATACAATGAAGCTCCCAAGTTACATCCTACAGACTGGGCTGTTAGTTCTCCTAGAATGGCTCCTGTCAGGTTATTTCACTCCTTCACTCCTTTGCCAGCTGCCAGTTTTTCTTGTATTGCTCTGTGAAAGTCTGAATGTGAAAGATCCAGAGCTTAAGAATGGAGTAATTCCCATCTGATCCATGCACATGGTTTAGTGAAAGGGGAAGAAGGGAAGAAACACCGAATACTCTCCTAAAAGACTCAGTATGGAGAAAATCCTGCACAGATAGTATCCCAGATACACCATCACGACTGCTTTAGTCCAGGCTTCTTATTTAAGGCAGGCTTCCCAGAAGAAGGTGAGCTAGGCACCAAGCTCTAAAGTTCGATCATCTGCACTTCATGCTTTGAGAGAAGAAGGATGCTATGGTCAAAAGATGCTTGGGTTTGAGATGATGGCTTGGAGGGCATTGGGGAGGTGTTCCAGTGGGGAATGGTGGGTAATAGTCCAGAAACATTCAGCTTTTGCAAATGCTTGACAGGATTGAACCATGCTACCAAGTAGCCACTAGGGATGCTGTGAAGGTTTATGAAAGGGAGATGTAGGTTCACGTTCAGATGCTGAGCAAGGACTGGAAGTGAACCTCAATATCCTGCACTGCTATCCTCCACTCCTAGAAGGGGCAAATCTGATTCCATCTTGTGATTCTGTCCCTGAGAGGAATGACAGGGATTCTTATTAATATCTTTATCTAACAACTTGATTACAAATATGATTGTAGTTGGGTTACATTCCTGTAAAGAACACAGCCCCTTTACAGTGCAACGTTCCCATCACCAATTTCTCAAATATCCCTCCTTCCCACCCCACCCCCACCTGTACTCTAGACAGGCTTTCTACTTTCCTCATTCATTCACTTCGTTATAATAGTTCTCAAAGTAATTATTTCTCTAACTGCTCTCAATACTCTTTGTGGTGAGCTTCATGTTGTGAGCTGGACCTTCCAGCCCTCTTCTTTATTGAATGACAGGGATTCTACCATTTCTACTGTGCTGCCCCTTGGGAAGGAAGATTTTGGACAGAGTCTGGCTGTAGATTCATGGGGCCTCCCATAGAGATGAATGAAAATTATCCACATTGGGGGCCACTTATCCCCCTTTCTCAGCTTTCTGCTATATTGGGGATAGTTGGATCTCCCTGTGACACTGTTTGAGAAACACCTGGCAAATGGAACCCCATAGATCAACTGCTCCTTGAGGTGAAATCTTCAGATACACTGTTCCAGAGATGGGGAAGGAAAGCAGAAAGAGGGACGTCATTTCCCCATGATCAGACTTCACTCTCAGGCATATCTCTCAACTGTCCCTACTCCATCAAAAGAGACCTTCTGGTTAGGAGGGATAACAGATAACACTTTTTATTGCCCACTTTTATTGCTCTTGAAACATTCATAAACTCCAGTGTTTATATTTCTCCTTCTAGGTACCTCACATCCCCCTGGCTATCCTTCTGCTATTGCCCTGTCCGTACTACCTTACCAATATCGCAGTTCCTGTTGTCTATATAAATTATCTCTGCTCATCAGCTTGGAACCTGTTATTTCCTATTCATTTGATTGAGGGAATATCCCTAGTTCCTAATGTACCAGGAAGATGGAAATTGATTCTTCCTGGCCAAATGGGTAGGCACAGGAGGTCACTGCTCCATCTGAGACCCTCTCATTTGAGCTCTCTCCCATGTGTGGGTAACATAGTCAAGAGGGAGCCAGATTTGATTGAATATATATTTCATATATGAATATAAAACTTCATAGACAGTTGGGGTCTAGGCATAGCCTGAAATTACCAGGGGACTTTGCCTCCCTTTACAGTCTTAGACTGGTATGAAGGGCACCCATCTTACTCTAGCCACTGTTTATTAGCTCCTCCAACATTCCAGTGGCTTTTTATAGTTTTTCTAGGAGGCTCTTTTCCACCCAGGAAAAGAGCTTCAGACTGACACATTTCCAAAGCAAAGGTCAGGGGTTTCCTGAGGTCTTCAGGGAACATGGTGACCCCATGGGCTGGATACTGCCTTGGACCCGGTTCTTGTATTTCTGGGGTTGCAGGGAGCAGTTGGGACACCGTGATCATACTTGTTCCAAACAATCACCTGTGAAACTCTGGGATCAGTAATGGGGCTAGATCACACACACAGTTGGGTTCTGAACACCTGAGAAGTGCTCAGAGGTAACATGGTGCTGGCATTATCACTTGTGGTGTGTCTGGGTCTCCCTGTGCCTCAGTTTTCTCCCTTGAAAGTTTAGGAAATGAAGAGTCACCTTCTGACGTTAGAGAAGAATAGGCCTGCATGGACAGATGTCAACCATCTATAGGCCTTGGGAAAATTTGAGCACATGCCATTTGTCTGGAATGTTCTCTTGTCTTTATTTTTTACCTTGACCCACTTTCCCTAACTCTTTTCTGACTACTCTTCTCTATTCCTTTAATTGCATTGTGTGTGTGTATGTGTGTAAAAGGGCATTTAGTGATCATATTTGCAGTGCTCAGGGACTCCTCCTGCCTGATTTAGGGGTTGCTTCAGCAATCCCGGGGGCTATGTGATACAGTCATCTAGCTTGGGTCTTGTGCAGGCAAAGCAAATATTCTGAGCCTTTGAACTCTTTTTGTTCTCACATGACAAACCCCTCATTTTCCCCAATTTTGAGGGCTTATTCCTAAATCTGTACTCAGGGATCACTCATGGTCAGGCTTGGGGGACCATATGTGGTACTGAGATCAGCACCAGAATGGATACATGGGGTAAGTACCCTGCCCAGTGTACTATCTCTGGCCTTCCATCCTCATCAATTCTTAACATTGGCCTTAAATGCTTTTTTGGAAACTTACCACCTCTTTATTCACACTGTGCCCCCAGACTGTCCCTAGGCTATATACAGAACACAGATAGTAGAATATTTGGCTTCTATCATTCTCTTCATGGACAGACAATTAGAAACTCCCCACTATCTAGCAGAATTGCTTGTTCCTTGGGTTTCTAAAATTACTCCACCATGGAGTTGCCTTGGGGTTCACTTTCTTTTGTAACTACCAGGTTCCCAGCAGTTTAGCCAAATCCTCAGTAGCCCACGCTGTACCCCTTGCTCTATCCCATAGGCCCACAGAAGTGAACCAATCATGCTTCCTGGGGTACCACTCCACTCAAGAACATTCCTTGCCGGGATTAGCCATGATTATTTTTCTCTCCTCTCTTGGGCCATGCCTTTGTGCTGCCGAGTTTCCTCTGTCCCTTAGATGCTATCTATTGATTCCCTTGGTTTACGTTAATCATGAGATGTGAAATTGTTTTCACTTCAAGCTTGCCCTGTTTCTCACAAGAAGGCGAACTTCAATCCCATTAGACATGCTGTTCAATGTAAGTATGGCACTGCACAGACTTAAAGAGAACATCCATCTTATTATATGGTTACACGAGCTGTGATTCCGCCTAAAGGGTGAGCTATCTTGATAAGAGATGAGAAGTAATGGCCAACTCTGTGGCCTGCTATGTGTTTGCTGGGCTGTACTTCATGGAAAAAGCACATTCCATATCTGCTTCTTTTAGTTTTAATTAAAAGAGAATGAATGAATAGAGTGTACATGGCATAGCAGCACTTAGACACTAGTTGCAAATAGCACTAACCAAGGATTCAGAACCTTGCTAACAAAGTCTGAACATGAAAATCAAGACCATCTTCTTTAAAGCTTCAGGAGACTGATCTTTGCAGATGGTCAGATGCAGGCACTGGGTTCCTGTCCACATATTTTCTTCTCTTCATCTTACGTTGTCGTGGGGGACATATTTAGAACATGCCTGGTAATGGTCAAATATACTCCTGTCTGTACTTGAGCAATAATTAATCTGAGTGTTTATTGGGGAACCATATATAGTACCAGGGAGCAAAGTAGGGCCACCTGCATGCAAGGCAAATTACTTAAATCTTGTAATATTTCTCCAGCTCTTGACACATTTCCATACGTACATTCACATCTATTGGTTAGTTTGATTATTAATTTTTGAATTATTGGAGTCTAGTTCTGTGTTTTGTTCCATATTAACTATCCAGCCTTCCATTTCACATGAGTGCAGTGTTTGATTTCCTAAAGTCTATCTGGCCTGTGGATCTCCTTTCTCTATTGTGGAGATACCCACAACACTGTCATGCACAACTTTGTGTACACCGATAGGACATACAGAAAATGTCCCCAAAGGTGAGATGCCCAGGCATAGGGTTTTGTCTATGTCATTCTCAATGCCACTTACTGGGTTCTGCAAACAAGCAATTTGAATGCAACCCCTACTTTACTTAGCTACTACTATCTGTTTACCTGCTACTCCTATCTGTTGACTAGTCCCTGAGGATGGTATAGCAGTGTCTATGGAGACAGAGACCGCATAGTTGTGATCAGGAGCATGTAATTGTCTCCAACCAACCCGAACACTGACACTTTGTCCCTTCAATGCTGTTGTTTGGGGGGGCAACATTCAGTAGTGCTTATGGGACTGTATGTAGTACCAGGAATTAAACCAGTTTGGCTATATGAAAGGCAAGCCCTATGTTGCACTTTTGGAATTTAGTTCCTACATAAGTTTATGAACACTTTCCCTCTCCCTTTTCTATCCCTGAAGGAATAGGAGATGAGGCCTATTTCTGGTGGGAAAAGTGATGATTTTTGTTCATGTTGGGTCATTTTTCTCCTTTCAAAGAATTGGAAAGAGAATAGATATCAGTTTTCCTGCCATGTTTTCCAAGCAAAATTGCCTCCTAAGATGTCTCATGCAGCCTTGAGAAGTAGGAATTGGGATAACATAGGAAGGGGCTGCACTAAGGATATCTATAAGAGATGCTTAGGGCTGCTCCCAACAGAGAAACTGGGTGAAAATGTGCTTTTGGTATTTTGTTTATTTTGGAGGCCACTCAAGTCAGTGTATAGCCTTACTTCGGCTTCATGCTCAACAATCATTCCTGTCAGAGCACAGGGGACCAACTGGACTCTAGGAGTCGAACCTGATTGGCTGGCTGTATGCAAGGGAAGTAACCTAACTATTTATTGTACTATCTCTCTGGTCCTAAAATATTACCTCTTGACTAGCCAAATCTGGACAACTAGACTCCATAATAGTACTCATAATGCTCATATTCCTGAATCATGAGTAGAAGGCAAAAGACACAGGCCATATCTTTGGCATGGTCACATGACTGAGAGAAGGCATGAGGGAGTCATCTGGCTGAGAACAACAGAGGTTGTAGCCATCCTTTCTTCTGAGGTTACCATCTGGGAAAAATATCTTCTTGTTCATTTTAGATGGGAGATTGGAATTAGGAAACACCCCTTCCCTATAATTAATGTCTCTTTTTTCTTTACTATGAATGACTGCAAGGTTGTGTGGCTGCAGAGTCATGATTTTGTAGGGGCTTTTCTTACCTAAACCCACAAAATGTCTTTTTCTCTGGAAAAACAGAGCACACCCTTCCTTCTAGTTGATGGACAGTTAAATTTCTAGAGAAAAATGACAAAATGTCGGGCTAAGGAACATGACCCACTCACTTGCCTGGTGAGTTGGATTGGCCTTTCCATCTCCAGTGCAAGGACCCTAGCTTTGCTGAATTAAAAATAAAGACATAAGCTCGTAAATCCAAAGTGAATGGAACAGATTGTTGAACGTGACTTCCCCTTATCTGTACAACACATGCATAAGATAATGCCGTTGACATTTTTGTCAAGGAAATGAGATGCGGACCCTTAGCATCACGCTCGATGGCAGGCAGTGGGGGAGGCAATGCTCAGGCATGCAGAAGCCAAACATTCTATGATAAGAGACACTGTGGACCCTTACATGTCTTCAACATCAAGGAAATAATTGCACTACTGGCACTTTTTAGTTGACCACAGAATGATCTATTGGGCACTGCAAAGAAATTAGTAGACTTAGTTTTGAGAAGTGTGAAGATGACCTTGTTTAACATTTATTTTTTTTGTAAATGCTAACACAGAAAAGGGTATAACTTAAGATCCAGGGAGGAATCAGTCCTTGACCAGAAAGCTAAGTTGAACCCTCCCTTTAGGAGGGGAAGAACCTATGAAAACACTAATGTCTGACTAATGTCTCCAAGAATGACCCTTTCTCTGCAAGTTGCTAACACATTTTCCATTCTATCTCTAAGCTATGATGCATGTTCTGTTGTTGCCAGAATCATTTGGTTTAAGCCCCCAGATCTAACCCATTTAAAAATAGTTCTTTCTTTCTGTTCAATTGCTGAAGCATGAAAGGAAAGGGCTTAGAAGAAGATGAAGAACTGATGATCCCCACTCTTGGGTAATAGCATAAGAGTGACTCAGAAGTTAAAAATGAATAGCAATTTAGATCTAGATATAGAGAATGGCAAAGACTGAGAGTAAATTTCTAAAGTAACCAGTGAGAAGTAAGACAACTTAGAAAAGTGAGTGAATTAATCTCATAACAGATTTCTCATATTCTTCATTTAAGACCAATGAACAGCAGAGCTGTGATTGGACATGCACCTGCACCCAATTCTGTACAGGCTCTTATACAGCCCAGTGCTGGTATAAGAGTGAAGGAAGGCTTTCCAGGTACACAAAGTCGTAATAAGGTTTATTCAATGGCTCTTGCTGAAAGAAGACTCTTGCTATTTTTGATATATCAAAAACAGACATGCAAATCTAGGGAGCGGGAGAGACAAAATAAAAAGCAAGGCAAAGATATTGATTAATTGTATGGATAGATTTGCAACACATAACATTTTTACTTCTATGAATGTGGATTTAGATGAGCCTAGAAACAACAATACTGAGAAGTTAGAATGCAGTACCCTAAAAAAGAGAACAAGGAGTGATCTACAGTTCTTGTGATAATCAAGAAAATAATCTAAAATCACCAAAGCATGGAAAATAGTAATTGATAATAACAACTGCAGTGAAAGGGGAAAAAAGGTGGTAAATAAAAAATCAAGGGTAAACATACTAGATAAAAATATTAAATTAAAGTTTTCATCACATAAATTATAACTCCAAGTTTGGTAGTTCTATAGTAAGAAAATATAGGCATTGGAGCAAAATTAGTAATTTTCTTTTTTTGTTTTTCTGTTTTTTTTTGTTTTTTGTTTTTTGGGTCACACCCGGCAGTGCTCAGGGGTTACTCCTGGCTCCATGCTCAGAAATTGCTCCTGGCAGGCACAGGGGACCATATGGGGCACCGGGATTCGAACTGATGACCTTTTGCATGAAAGGTAAACGCCTTACCTCCATGCTATCTCCCGGGCCCCAAGTTAGTAATTTTCAAGCCATAGAAATGCATAGAAATGTAGATACTGACATGGAACTATTGAAAGGAAAGGCATTAAAAAAACACATCAAAAGTCAGCAACTTAAGTAGAAAATTCAAAGGAAACTAGCTATAAACAAATCCCAGAAATTGTAAACTCAGAAGGTCACAGAATATAGGGCAAACATAGAAAAATTAATTCTCTCTCTAATTTCCTGCAATGAACATGTTAATTAGAAGCACAAGGGGGTTTTCATTCTCTCAAAACAAAATGCATATGTTAAAACTAATAAAATGACACTACATTGGTAAAATAAATCAAAGTTGATCTAGATAAATAGGGAGAAGATCTTGTTCCTAGATTTGTCTTCATGTTTTAGTAAGTTTCATGCAATTTCTATCACAATCTTAGCCAGAGATTTCTCCTTATGTAGGCAAGATTATTCCTCAATTCATATGGAAAGACAAAGGGATGAGACTAGCTAAAACAACTGTTAAAAATAATAAGAGTAGGAGAAATCAGTCTGCCCAATTCAAGACTAAGATATCTAGAGTCATCAAAACAGGCATTGGCAGAAAAAGAGACACTTAGATCAACAGAACAATTCAAGAGTTCATGGACATATGCATACACCATGATTCTAACCAGGTAGCGAGCGGAAGGTCACTCAATGACAAAAAGATATTTTTTCAGTGAATAGTAATAGAGCAATCAATAGTCCAAGAGCTAAACATCCTACACAAAAATTAAATTGAAATAAAGATGAACTTAAAAGGTAAATTGTCATAAAAGGTAAGGAAAAGAAACTTTCAGACTAGCTAGATAGAACAAGGCAAAGATTTCTTCTACATTAACCCATATATTTTGGCTTGTTTTTATTTTTTCAGTTTTGGATCAAGTCTGGCTATTGCTTAATAGTTACTCCTGGCTCTGTGCTTGAAAATCACTCTTGGTGGGTTCATGGAACCATATGAGATGATTAAACCCAGGTCAACAGCATGCCAGGTAAATGTCCTACCCACTATGTTCCTAACCCTTTTGTTAAAATGAGAATTGTCAGACTTCAAAAATTATTATTTTTCCTCTGACAATGACATTGCTGACTGGATGAACAGACGAGCTTCTGTGTGTGAGAAAATATTTTCAAGGCATATATCTGATAAAGAACTATTATCTAGAGTATATAAAGATCTCTCAAAACTCAACAATAAAAACTCAAACTAGCCAATTAGATGATAGGCAAAGACATCAGGAGACATTTTACTAAAGAGATTTCACTTATTCACGATGTGTACATCAAAAGATGTTCAACTTCATTGGTCATTAGGGAAATGTAAATTAAAGTCACAATGAAGTACCAATCCACACTGAAAATAAAAATCAGTGGCAACACAAGATGCTAATGAGGATGTAGAGAAAGCACATTACTCATCTCTGGCTGGTGGAATGTAAAAGGCCTTAGCCACAGTGGAAAAGAGTCTATAGACATGTAGAAATAAATATCACATGCCCCAGAAACTGTACCTCTGGACAGTTTACCCAGAGACTGTCAACCCGGTGATATCTTGCCTACACAGACAACAGACTTGCTATTTTGGTTAATGGACTACAGAAAGAGTCTTAACCTATCTGAGTTTTAACCTCTCATGTGATGCCCTTTCAGCAAACTTTTGGGACCCATCTATGAATTCTTCCCTAGTATTTTGATCTTCAAAGGAGAAAGAAAAAGAAACTCCAAACCCAAACAAGACTCAGTGGGTCCTCTGGAAGCAACTGCTCTACCTTGTACCCCACACTCAGCTGCCCCATTTCCTAGGCTTTTGAACTCCTGTCCTTATCTCAGATGAGGTACTTTGAGAGTTGTTCTTTTTCTCAGTTTGTGGCAAAAGGAGAGAAATGAGAAAGGGGCAATATCCTTTTCTGAATAGCAGCTTTATTTCTAACCCCCAGAAAAAGAGTTTGATGCCATTGACATCTTGGCTGCCTTTTTTGCTCTAATTTTATTGGTGGATAAAATTCAAAGTAGGTGATTCTTAAAGATATTTGCAAATGCTGTGGTGCTGGACCAAGTCAGACTATATCAGGCTTGGTGACATTTTGTCTTGGTTGCAACTGGACCTCATTATGGACAATTTTATAAAGTTGGTTTTCTTTCGGAGGTTTTTGTTTTTGTTTTTTGTTTTTGGATCACACGCAGCAGTTCTCAGGGATCACTCACTCCTGGCTCTACACTCAGAAATCGCTCCTGGCAAGCTTGGGGGACCATATGATATGCCGGGATTTGAACCACCGTCTTTCTGCATGCAAGGCAAATACCTACCTCCATGCCATCTCTCTGGCCCCAAAGTTGGTTTTTTTTTTCCAAGTCATCTAGAGGCTGGGTCATTTGTGCACTTTGAACAGAGGTGTCAAAGGAGCTCCCTCCTCCCCTCCCCCCCCCACCAGTTTCAGGAGCTAATTGTACTCTTGCTGCCATTACTTTTTCACATAATCATCACCTGCCCCCCTTTCAAAGTAAACTTATCCTCTTTCCATCACAGTGGGGTGGGTGTTTCTAGGAATTCATAGGTTCCCAATCTTTGGGGCCAGGAGTCCTATTTAGACACCTCTCATTTCGAAAGTGCAACAACATTTATTTGTGGGAGAGAGACAAGTGCAGACTCTCTGCCTTGATTTCCTGCCAATATGTTCTCTTAAATGATATTTCTTTTAAGAGAAGGCAGCTTTAATAAAAAAAAATAGAGCCTTCACGACATGTTATTCTTTATAATTGGGCCCAAGATCACAACGAGCTTACACTTGGAAGATAATCTGAAAATGAACAGACAAATAATACAGTCATCACCAAATCCTTATTGCTTGCCGCCTCTCCACGACAGGAGGCCCTTTTCTCCCTTGATGATCAAGTCTGACCCCTATTAATTTTAATAGGAGTTAAGTAGTCATATCAAGACAAGTATCAGCGAGGACTGTAGGCAAAGCCACCCCAAAGATTAAGACCGCCACTTTCGGCTTTCTGCTGGAAATGACTTCTCTGTTAATTGTGGTAAGTGTGTGTGCATGTGGGTATGGGTGTGCGTGTGTGTGTGTGTGTTTGTGTGTGTGTGTGTGTGTTTCTCTCTCCCCTCTGCAGTGGAGGTGATCTGTAAATCCTTTCCTTCTGCTGCCCTACCAAGAGGAGATAAATTAGGAGAGGCAGAGACATTTGGCCCACTTGATAGCATTTGCTGATAAATGGAAGTGTACCTTCATAATTAATACCCTGCCTCTTTTTGAGGCACTACATTGTACGTAAACTTAAGGGTATCTGAATAGCAGCTTAAACTTAAGGGTATCTGAGTATCATGAAAAAACGATTGTTGCAATATACCTCACCCTATTTCTCTCCCTTTCCACTCCACCTTCTTCCTCCATCAGTTTTTATTTATTTATTTATTTTCAAAAAATATGCACAGAACAAATGTACCAGAGGTTTTTTTGGATAACGTCAGAAAGATCTCTCACTTTTATTAAGCAGCATCTTCAAAGATTCAGTGCAGACAGACTGCTTCTGAGCTTTTTAACATGTAAGTGACATTTCCCTGCGTTTAAATATGGCTTTGTTAGACTGTGCTTGCAATCAGAATGCAAAAAGAAAAAAAAAAAAAAAAAGCCCTGCTGTTAGAACCTGAAACCAAAGAGAAATAGATCTTCTTTTCGTTTCACTCTTGAAATAGGAAGTCCAGGGAAAGCCAGAATCAGAGAAATCGAATTAGATTTAAAAGTTCCGCGAGCTCCCAGAATGCAAAATCAGGGTAAACATGGTGTCCTGAACAAAGTAAACAAAGAGGCTGTTGATGAGTTGGGAGTGGCAAAGTAACACTGTCTTGGTTGGGGTCTTATGTTGGGGAGAAGGGGTACTGTCTGTATGTAGGCAGAATAAGAAACTAAAAAAAAAAAAAAAAAAAAGGAGGGGCCCGGGAGATAGCATGGAGGTAAGGCCTTTGCCTTTCATACAAAAGGTCATTGGTTCGAATCCAGGTGCCCCATATTGTCCCCCGTGCCTGCCAGGAGCAATTTCTGAGCATGGAGCCAGGAGTAACCCCTGAGCACTGCCGGGTGTGACCTCCCCCACCCCCAAAAAAAGAAACTACCTTATAGTTACCCACATTTCTCACCTACCAACGATTAAGACCATTTTGCCGAGGAAAATCTAAAATTAGTGCATGGGCAGCACCTCTTCGGTCCCAGAAGGGACCCCAATTTCTCAGTTCAATTGTGCTGACTCCCCAGCATTGGATGGTAATTTACAAGTCACTATGTACCTTTGAGTGTAGCCCAAACAAAAGTAGGGACAAAGCTTGCATCATCCTAAGAATGAGTCAGTCCCTGTGCTCTTACATTTTTCTTTCCAGAAAACTCGCCAGACCACTGGCTAGGAAAGGGCTAGGCCCTCCCACCTCCTGGTCATCATGTCTGTCCCTGCTAGCTGGGTATCTGTCACACTTCCCGGTCCTCTCTATCACTAGGAGAGTGTGGCCTCTGCTCATTAAGAGACAGTGGAGCAGATTCTTGGGGGCCTGGAGATTGCAGAGTTGGGAAAGGACCTTGCCTTTTTGGAGAACCACAATCTCAGTGCCAAGATGCCATTGGTTTTGGCAAGGTGGCTGACTTCTAGATGTGCCACAGACATGCTCAGTGGGACACATGGCTGAAGACCCAAAGTTCCCATTTTTTAGCCACAGGGAAAATTGCCTTTTGGTCCCTGCTGTGAATTTGGTGGGGGAAGTAAACAGAAGAGGCTTCTTATTTCTCAGTGCCTTTCATGAAGCCAGGGCATTCTTGCAATTCTTATAGTTCCACAAAAAGGAAACCTTCCATCTCACTACACATACTATACTACACTACACTACACTACACTACACTCACACATACACACACACACATACACACACAAAACCTTCATTGGTTAAATCCAGATGGAGTCCTTACTTGGTGCAAACATCTTATCTTCTAAGACAAGATGGAGTGGAGTTGCAGACAGAGGCCAGATGAAAGACATTATTTGACAATACAGTTTGAGGAGTGGTTAAAAGCTCTTTAAAGAGATGTAAAGCAGGAAATGGGAAGAACTAGAGGGGGAGAGGATGTTCTGCCTAATCACAATCAAGGAAGGTGTCTTTGAGAAGGGGCTATGTGAACGGTGGGAGTATTCAAGGTAGCAGGGAAAGGACTTCTCAAAAGGAGCAATGAGAAGGAAAGAAAGTATGAAGGGTGGAGCCGGTGAGGTGGCGCTAGAGGTAAGGAAGGACCACGGTTCGATCACCTGGCTCCCTATATGGTCCCCCCAAGCCAAGGGCAATTTCTGAGCGCTTAGTCAGGAGTAACCTCTGAGCATCAAACAGGTGTGGTCCGAAAAACCAAAAAAAAAAAAAATTCAACCCGGGTACATAGAGACTCAACAAGACCACTCTGAAGAGACCCTGAGACCTCTAAATCTGAGGTCTCAGAAAGAAACACTCAGTAAAAGAACAACCCAATTGTCACTGTCTGGCTTCATAATTTGGGAAACATTCCTGAATTTCATTTCCCAATCTTGGAACTAAAGGGATGTATTTAAAAAATATAGTCTGTCCCCTGATTCAATGTTAATATCTATCTAAAATACTGTTGTTGCTTGTAGTAATAATGTCATTTATTTTAACTACTTTTTTACATATCTTTCACAGTAGTATTTTAGATACATATTGACATTGAATCATTGCTTGTTTTGGGGCCACACCTGGTACTTATGAGGGCTTACTCTTGGCTCTATGCTCAGGAATAACCCCTGGCATGGCTTTGGAAACTATATGTGGTGCTAAGTATTGAACCCAAGTGAACTGTCATATAAGCCAAGGGCCCTATCCACTGCACTATCTCTCTGACTCACAGAAAAAACTGTTCTGAAGATCAAAAAGCCAGTTCATGGTGCTGCAATCACTTATGAAAAAGACTCAATGGAGTAAAAGAACTGAGATAGTTTAAAAGAAGAGAGTTCATGCTCTGAGATGGCTTTGCAAGCAGCCTTTTACACAGGTTCAGTTGAAATATCACTGAATTATTACAATGATAATAATACTTCAAGTTACACTATTTTGGGAGAATGTTCTGCTCTTCCTCTCTTTCAAGGAAATGAAACATCAAGAATTCAAGAGTCGTTCCAGAATAAAAGGGTTTCTACATCATCCACAAAAACAACAAAAAAAATTCACGAGTGGTTTAATAATGCATTGTTGCCTATTAATTCAATTAACTAAAATATTTATTTTCTCTACATGTTTTGGGGTTATATCATAAACACATTCATTGCAAAAAATCTTTTTTTTTTCCTGTTTTTTTTTTTGTTTTGTTTTGTTTTTTTGGATCACACCTGGCCGTGCTCAGGGGTTACTCCTGACTCTGCACTGAGAAATTGTTCTTGGAAGGCTCAGGGGACTATGAGATTCCAGGAATTGAACATGGGTCAGTCTCAGATCAGCTACATACAAGGCAAATGCCCTACTTCTGTGCTATCACTCTGGCCCAGCAAAAATTCTTAATATTGAAAATATTTGCTAATAACTGAGTGAATAACAATAAAAAGCATTTCTACAGGAGAAAATTCAGAAATTTTCAGGTTAATAAAACCCTAAAATTTGGGCTATAAGTATTCATTTATTATCTATGTAATCTTAGATAAGTTATTAAAATGATTTCTTAGTTCATAGATTAGAGGCACACACCTCTTTAACTTATTTGCCATAATTATTAGGAAAATAATTTTGTGATTGATAGTCTAGACATAGAAATGGGAACTCCAGCCAATTTGACCAGGTTGTATCCATGAGAACAATCCCAACAAAGAAATTATTGACTCAGAATTTATGTTGGTGGCAATACTGGTGAGGTTTAGTCAGGAGTCACTCACCCACTCTTTGGTCTCTGATGCCAAAGGCATGAAGCAACATTTGACTTTCCTAGTCTTTTGGTATAGATGCCTATGGAGAGAAATTATTTTAATCAACAAGAATATTTAGTGAAATACTCACTAAATGAGCTGAATGATATTCACCAAAAATGAACCAATGAATAATATGTTTGCTGCAATTAGACCTTTTGAGCTTATAGGATGTAGTTCTGAGTTTGGGGGATGGGGACTCTCTGCTCATCTGGTCAAATTCCTGATTGTGACACAGTGAATACTGGTCTTGAACCATAATGCTGTCAGAGTGGTTGCCTTTAGAACATTCCCTTGCTTCCACAGACTTTTTTTGTCTCAGATAATAGTGCTCCATAATCTCTCAAGGATAGGTTTACCATGGCTTGAGTTCTTTATGGCTAAAGTGAGGTCCTATTTGATTTAAACAAAAAGTGCTCACACAAATTTGTTAAGCAAAAAAAAAAATGACAAAAAGGGGGTGTACATTTTTCATGACTGAAACCCAACTACAAGCATGTTTGTAATAATGGTGCTTAAATAAATATATTAAAAATATAAAAAAAGAAAAAATTGACAAAGAGGTATTAGAAAAGGTTTGTTCCTATGTGTCCCCCATGTCCTAATTTTGATGTCCTCTTTCATTTACATATTTTCTCCAAAACTTTACTCCCACCCAATGAGTATTCGTCAAAGCCAGAGTTTCTTTTCTTTTCTTTTTTTTTTTTTTTAAAGGTTTCAGTGTACTCAAACCACACAGCTCTTTATTAATGACACTTCCAAGCTTGGTTGGTTATTGTGCTCAAATTGGCCAAGGGGAGTTCTGTGCTCACAGAAGGTAATTCAAGACCCAATAAAAGTTGATTACATACATATGAAACGTATGGACTGGGGGTAGGAGTCTTGGATGGCTTACAAAGGAGGTGTCGTGTTTCATCTTCTACATGGGGTTTTATTGAAGGAGTTTTATTTATCCACTCGGAGCCACAAACATCGACATGGTCGCTTTCACTGAACAATGTGTAAACAGAATCATGTTCTCTTTCAGAACTACATCGGCAAGACCGCAGTTCAGAAGAATGACTCCTTTGGATGTCGACGTTAGGTCTAGCTGGAGAGCCCTGCAAGAAATGTGGTAATTAATGAGGAGGTAGGAAAGGTCATCTTTAACTATGAATGATGAAAATCAAATCAACTCTCAGTTCCCTTATTGGCCATGTGGCAGCTGGAGGGACATGTTTTTATGGAACGATGAGCTCTCTTTCTGCTATAAAGTGATGCAAAAATGAAGCCACATTTCTCTGCCTTTGCTCCCACACAAGAGCAGCTACTGATAGATATTATCCAGAAGTATTTTTTTATTAGCCATAGAAGGTGCTTAAATAATACTCCATTTATTTTCCCTGGAGTTTTGCCTCCAAGACTATCCCTGCTTTCTTCTCGCCCACACTGAAATGCACTCACCCTGGGTGAAATGGCTTGGCCGATGTTTGCCAACCTCATACACAGCTGGTTTGGAACAGGATATTAGGGAAACTGTCTCCAGAGAGAACTCAGGGAGGTTTTGGTGAGCAGAATGCAATTACCTGGCTGGAAATGGGCCATGTTAGGATGGTACATGCCTGCCTGTCATTTTAATGGTATCATAGGTCTCTCTTCCTATGTAGACCAAGTTTTCAACAGAAGAGAGAATGAGACTGGAATCCTGATGGTCTTAATCTGAAGAAAGTTATCCTGATGATATTGGAAACTAATAATGTTCAGTAACTTCTAAGATTAAAAGGGAAAAATAGTGGACTCCCAAATTTATGCCAAGAGACAGAGAATACAAAACCTGTCATGAGACAGAGAAATGTGCCAATCTACAAACCTGCCAAGAGACAGAGAACACACATACACCAGCAATAACGTTTTCTCCATGGGCTCTGAAAAAGTCACACACATAACACATTGATTCCTTAATAATTGCCAGCGACTGTTGTCCTGGTCAGAATTTGCCAGCTCTTGGCAGCAAAGCAAACAGGTCCAACACAAAGCACAGGGGTCCTTTCTATGCATCCACATTTCACTGTTCCACAAATCCACGTGACACTGTTTCCTCTGTGTTCTCAAGGCAATTTAAAAATGTTTATGTTTTCATTACCCCCAATTTACAGGTGCGGCAACTGAGGCACAAATCACTGAACTGACTCATTGGCAGACATACATTGCTTAAATGCTATAGTGCTTACACTACATTGGTCCTACACTTCACTACTCTTCCAGAGAAAACTTGAATAATACACCTCCTTCCTCCCCTCTAGAAATGCTAATTTATGTTTCTCAACATATTTTTAGTGCTGGATTTTAAAATTATGTAAGATGTGGTTTTGAAGTTGGAGCCATCAAAAAGTTCAATCATGACTAGTTGACTAGAAAATATATTTGATAATAAAAATTCAGTTCGAAAAATGGATTACATAATCCATTTTGCTAAACATAGCCTGCAAGAATCTAATGAGAGTCAACTCTGAAATCAATCACTCGAAAAACTAAATTGTTAAAGTTCTTGTGAAGTCGTTTCCTGATAAATGGCATTCTTTGATGGAATGTCTGGGTAAATACACTGTACTCATGACTGATCCCCGAGAATCTTGAGTTATTTTAAAAAGAGTATTTCAGTTTTATATTGATAACGCGATTGCAAAGAATGACACACATGGATTCCAGTTCCAGTTCCACCATAATAGGAATGACCTTGGTTCTTTATTCTAGAGAGATACCGGGGGTAGAAAAAGGTTGACTTTTATGCAGAGCTGGGAAAGATGAAATGATAGATGCAAAATACCCGAGATGTTATTTACCACACAGTATGTGCTCCAGGGCTTAAAAAAACAGTTTCAATACTTATTTACAGTTATCTCCCTTCAATCAAAATAAAATACTAAAAGAATTTGCCATGCATGGTTCTCAATAAATAAATTAATTTCCATCATAGCCTCTTGTGATTTTATTTGGATATTTAAATTGAAAGGCTGAATGAGCTAAACCATATATGAAATTTGTAGGTTGTGAAAAAATCATTAAAAAAATAGAAACAGCAACATCACCAAGAACTATTTCAAATGATTGGAGGTCTAAAGCTCTTGAGTTCAATAAAAACTAGTCTCTTTCTATTTGATTGATTTTTTTTTGCGGCATCCATTTACTTACCTAATATTTGTTGAATATCTATTAAATGATGGGCAATGTGCTAGGTGCTCAGAATATAAATATTATAAATGAAATTATGAGAAAAAATGCATTGTTTGATCTCAAGAGACTTACTCAATAGCATTTCACTAAGTACAGAAACAAATTATTTTAGGTGCTAATTATAATAATTTATAAGGACTGGTACCTTGGAAAAAAATTCTTAGAGCTTTTTGTTTGTTTCAGGCCACACTCAACTTTGATAAAGGCTTACTCTTATCAAGTCTTAGAGAATCATATGCAGTGTGGGTCAACCCTATGCAAAACTAAAGTCTTACCCACTGTATTATCCTTTTGGCCCTCTTGGCGCTTCCCAAAAAATTTCCAATACATTAAAACAGTAGAGATCTTTGGTTATAAGTTATTAACTTAAAGATAAATTACTTATAAGATAAATTATTAAGTTTAATATAAATTAAAATTTTAAAGATGATATGTTCGGTAGACTCTGAGGTCCGAGTTTTCCAATTGGCCTGATCTGAGGTTTCTCTAGGTCAGTGGTGGGCAACCTTTTTTTCCAATGGAGCCAAATCTCTCCAAAACCACGACTGAAATTTATTTTGAGAACCACACAGGGCATACACTGACAGAGGCTAGGATCAGAGTCCTGACTCCTGGAGTGGCCTCCCGGCACACAGAAGAGCTACATTAAAAAGTGTAAAAAGCCACATGTGGCTCGAGAGCCAAGGCTTGCCGGCCACTGCTCTAGGTCAACTAACCATTTAGTGACCCTTTAGGTATTCCTAAAAAAACCTCAGGGATTTTTTTGTGTAGATCAGGATATGTTGCTTTCTAACATGTGTAATGAGAAAGCAGAGTTTGACCTGTGATAAGGAGATGGGGTGTTGAGGGTTGAGTCCAGAAGCTTCACAGGGGTCACATATGCTCATTGATTCTCTCTGTCACTTGCAATTAGTTGATACCTTAAATGAGAAGGATAGATCCATATTCTAACTTCATTACATTTGACCATGCATGTAGTGCTCCTTGTTTCTTTTTATTTTGGGGTCACACTCAGTGGTGTTTTACAGTTACTCTTGGATTTGTGCTCAGGAATTACTCTTGGCAGACTCAGGCAACCATATGGAATACCAGGAATTGAACCCAGGTCTGCTGTGTGCAAGCCAAATACCCTACCCACTATACTATCACTCAGATCCCTAGAGCTCCCTTTTAAGGTAGGAGTGGGATCTTCAATCCATTGCTATTTCAGAATGGTCACTTCCAGCAAATTTTCTCTCTCTCATCATGGAAGATTCAGGGAAATGAAAGTGAAGATGCAAATAGCAGAGAAATAAAATGAGAAAGCTGGAAGGGTCTCAAATATGACCTTTGTCAACAATTAAACATGACTTTTCCACATTTCTTCTCCAGCTCTTTTGACTGTGCAATTAGCTTGCATGTGCCGAGGCATCTATATTCTTTCCTAATTTAGTCACAGGTATTGCCTTTTAAGTGGCCTCTCTCCAGTTCTCCCTTGTCACTTTACAATGGAACAATGATAGTTGTTATAGTCAGAACAATGTGATATCCATTGATATTGTAGTTGATTACAATTGATAAGAACTCACAATTGTAGTAAGAACAATGCAATAGTCATTGTACTTAACACCAGAGCCCTATCTAGTTCTTGAAGCATTTCTGGAAGTGAAAGAAATGGAATCTCATTCCATTTTGTGAAATATTTTGTTCAGGAACCAGGTAATCACCTGCGAGAAGGACCTTAGACAAGGACTTAGCAAAGGTTGGGGGGACTCACTCACTGCCTCTTCTTGGAAAGTCACTGGAATTTTCAGCTTTTTCCTGGGAGGACTGAACCTCAGTATATTTCAGCAACCTGATTCATCAAAATCAGGTAATATTTTCTGGCATATCATCTTTTTTATTTTTGGGGGGCTATCCCTCAATGATGATGTCCAGGGGTTACTCCTGGCTGTGCACTCAGGAATCACTTCTGGTGGTTATCAAGGGATCATATAAGATGCTGGAGTAGAGATAAGTCAGCACTATACAAGGCAAGTGCTTTATTCACTGTTATATCTCTGAGGCCCTCATCTCTTTATATTATCTGAGTATCTGGTTACTAAAATGAATAAGATTCTCTCTACCTATTCAATCTATGTAATTCTGTGGTTTTCTTTCATTCATTTGAGAAAAGGAATCATCTCAGCTCTCCCTAGCATTTTCTTAGCTAAGATTGGTTTCTTCATAAGGCCAGGCAGCATCAAAATTAGAACAAAGAATAAACATGCACTCACACAATGGAACCCATAATAAAGGCATCCCCTCACTTTTAATTATTAAGCTATTTAGAAGGTAGGATTTTAGTATGTGGTTGTGGCATGTCTTGAAGAGTATGGCAAACTGGGGAAATTAAATAAGTCTTGGAGACAGGATTGAGAAAACACAGACTCGATTCACCTCTCCTGTGCCAGTCATAAAGAAAGAACATGCTCAACTCCAGCTGGGACAGTCCCAAAAAATATTATAGCTTCTTTCCATCTCCAGCTCCTTACTGATGATCCTTTCCAAAATCTTCCCAAATGGGGCCTTGGGAGTTTGCCTTTCACATCAGCCACACGCCACACCCCTGCACCCTTCCTGCGAAGAGTGCACCATATTTTTCATTTCTTCGACTTGCACTGGCAATCTGTTTTAGCATAATTTACACATTTACACATTTTAGAGAGCAAGGCACAGTCATGCAACTTAATTTCCAAAAACATAAGCACTACAGCCTGCCTTTGTGCATTAGTTTGGCAAAGCATATGAGTCCCTTTGTGGTAACCCAACATGCAGCATCCGAGTACTGGGAATAGACATGCCCAGGAGGGACTCTTTGTCAGGTCAAGCCACATTTTCTGAAATAGCCAGCAGGGACCCCCTTTCATGGACCTTTGTTATTATTTTTGGTTTTGGGGGCCACACCTGGCTGTGCTCATGGCCAGGATCAAACTCTAATCCACCACATACAAGGCCTTATCCTATTGCATGATCTCTCTAGCTCTCTTTAATGGACTTGGATATGTCATTTAATTATTACCAGGCTGTCTTGGATTTCTCTTACCTCTGAGATCTTTATAGTTTCCTAAAGACACCAGCAGATCAACATGTTTCTCAGTGTTGGAGGCAGTCTTGGCCCACCTTTGGTTTTAAGAACAATTTGACTCATTCATCCTCCCACACTATTTCTTTAAAATGAGCTTAGAAAACTTGGGAAAACAGAGTTGGTGCCTTTTAACTGGAGACAAACCTTGAACTGGCCTAACATGGGTAAAGAGTCTTGACTCTTTCTAATCTGGGCATCTGGAAGATCACCCTGGTATGCTTTTCCATAATCTAAAGGGAGGAAAGGGGTTCCTGTTTAGTAATTCCTGGAGGACTGCAGGAGAGAGCATGCCGGTGCTAAACCTTTCATTGCTACTCATTTCTACGAGTTCGCTTCTTTTCAGCCCTAGCAGGTGGCGCTGGAGCTAGGAAAAGGCTAGGGATCACTAATTTATAGAAACAAAGTGTGCTTGAAGCTCCTCAGAGGCAGAGCCCTCAGAAAGACACTGTGTGTGATACCCCCACCCAACAGTTGTGGTGTACCAGGGAATTGAGCTTTCCTCCCATTCAACCAGGCTGCTCTCTGAAAAGTAGTGATTAAAACCGATTTACTGGAGGGCAGGATGACATTTATATGGACTAGAGGCATTTTCCTGTTCATTTTGTTTGGGGAGTAACCTTTCACAAAGGGTAGATTTAATTTAGGGAGCACTTCATTAGGCGGAGAGCCCATCACTGGAAGGAATATTCCTACAATGAAAAAATGCCAGTATCTCAGGAGGGTGTACTCAGTGTGAAAAACTCTGACAGTTCAGGGAATTGAGGATTTGGGGAGGCAGGCACGCTTCTTAGGGGTTGAAGACTCTTGCATCTTTTTTTTTCTGTCTTGTTTTGTTTCTTTCTTCATTTGTCTGCTTTCCTACTTCTTGGCTTCAATTCATCAGGGGTGGTTCTTTTCCACTACAGTGAGGTCTTAAAAGATTGGGGCCCTAAGAGTGGAGGTGTTTCATCATATGCAGAATTTGTTCAGAGTGATTAACCTTTTCCTGCTCCACTAAAAAACTACCGTTGGTGACTGAAGCTATTTTGAGATCCCTTAGGTGTGTCACAAACTGACTCTCAGAGGGAAAGAAAGAGGCATTGCCTCGCTGTCATTAACTTGAACAACATGCCCCTGGGGATACAATCTAAGGTTCAACCCCAGCCACCATGATTGATGTTGATGACACTTTCCTTCTGGAACCTTCCATGGCAGAGCTCAAAGGTGTTTCAAAGACTCTGGTAGGAGAAAGGGCCTCATGATGGTCCCTTGGGTGACTTTCTTTGGGGCTGACTCCAGAAGCCAATTCCTGAAACTTCCTGTCAAAGTTGATCCAGGGTGTCTACACTAAGTGCTGCATCTCACAAACACGTTTCCCACACAGTCCTTTGGTTCTCCTGCAGCATCTTCTGGGTGTCTGTCCAAACATCCAGGGCACCTGCAGTGCTGTTTCTGGCAAAGTGCCCAGCCTGAGAATGTGGGTTCCTGGAAACCCCACTTCAAATGGCTGCCTCATTCAGTCAACTGAAGAATCTGGTGCATGCTGCCCTCAGTTTTATGAAGTAGGTTCGAATCACTTAGTTTTAGCAAGAGAATTTCTGCCCTAGAAGACTTTTCTAGCCAGAGGCAGAAGACAAGAGTTTTCTAACAAGCTCAAAGCTGCTTGAGAAAGCAACCAAGTTTGAGGGCATATATTGGTGAGGGGGAAAAAACACAACAATTTAAAAATCCTTGATAAAAGAAATGGTTCTATTTTTTCAGTGTATGTTTAAGAAAAATTAATTCGGGGTTGGAGACACTCATCGTACAGCAGATAGGGTATTTGACTAACACAAGGCTGATACCAGTTCAGCCTCCAATAACCCTCTCATCTCCCCCCAAGCACCATCAGAAATTATCCCTAGTACAGAGCCAGGACTAAGCCCTGAACACCACTGGGTATGGCCAAAACAAAATCAAAAACTATAAAAAAGGAAAAGTTATCCAGGTGAAAATTTACCTTTCAATCATCCCAATGTAGAAAGACAAGCAGCAAAGGTGAGAACAGAAAAGAAGCTTATAAAACAGATACTTCTGCATTCGTGGCAGAAAGGGAAGTGGGTCTTAATTTTATGAAAGGCAATTTGCCAATATGCGTCAGGAACATTAAATATGTTGGGACCCTCTGACCTTGTAATTCTATTTCCAAGAATCCATTCTAAGAAAGCCATCCAACAGAGCCGGCTCTCTTCCACGAATTGGTTTATTTAAGCATTACTGTAATCAGTAAGTAAAAAAGAGAGAGCGAGCGAGCTAGAGAGTGCTCCCAAACAGGTGAATGGGGAGGTCACGTCATGCTGACAGTTAGGTTAGGTAAAGAAGGCATTTTAATGAATCAGAAAATGTTTATTGATGAAGTGCAGGATGAGAAACAGTGAACTCCTCTGTAGCATCGAAGATACATGCCCAGGAGTTGGGGAGCAGAAATAATGCCAAAGTGCTTACTGTGGATAAGAGTCCTGTTTTGTTTTTTTGTTTTTGTTTGCACTGCAGGGCTCTTTTTCTCCCCTTCTCTCATTTTATTTGTTATTCCTAACTTTCTTCTTTTCCAATATCATGAAGAAATGATTGACATATGTCTCTATTTTAGATAAAGACATACAGCTTGAAGGTTAGATTCCCAGATCTTCAGAAATCTGGGATCTACAGGAGGTTTAGCTAATAGCCATTTCCTCAGAAGGGAAGACACAAAATGGAAAAACAGATCCCCTATTACAGACACCTTCAGATTTATGCTGGAAAACTGTCCTGTCCTCCCCATGCATGTGCACACGTGCACACACACACACACACACACACACACACACACACACCTGTTCCATGTGTACAATTAGCAACATGCATCTTGGGGCCAGTTTTTTTCCTCTTTCTTTTATTCTTTCTTTTTATATTCCAAGTCTCAAAATTTCTAAACCTATCAAACCGCCATCACAATATCGTCAAAATCGTGTGTGCGTGCCTGTGTGTACAGATGAAGAAATTTTCTCCTTTTTTCCCCAGAAAAATAAAATATGTCTAGCAAGAATGAGGAAACAAAGAAATAGTTGGGCTAAGTTCACATTTTTTCAAACCAACTTGTGCTTCTAAAATAAAATTCTGCTTCTCTCCACACTGGGTTCCTGGAAGCTGACCAAAATCTGCTCGGTAATATTAACTCCATTTAAAAAAGAGGAGAAGAACATATTGAAGAGTATTCAGTTATGGTCTGGGTGCTTGGAAGAAATCAGTTGGTGAGTACCAAAGTGATGACATGCATGTTTCTATTTGCATTTTTAGAATTGACAGATAATTGAAAAGAATCAGCATATGAGATTGCTCGCAGCAGTGAGCTGAAAAGCCAGAGGAACCTTGCTGATGGAGAAGGCATCCTGATGCTTGAAGTCTGGGGACAGAATGTTCTAGAACCGAGGCTACCTTTAAAGTACAAATGAGCATTTATGATCTTGGAGTCTCTTAAAGTAGCCACAAAGCTAAGGCAGAGGCAAGCCTTATTAGACCTTCGTTTCTTATTTTATTCAATATAAATAGCACGGGTGGCCGTGAGACTCAGTCCAGACTAGATATCTCTATTTGAAAATTATCACCACAATCTACCGGTATCACAAAGGTTTCAAAAATAGGTTCCCAAGGAAATTCAAACACAGAATCCATAATGAGATACTAAGGTAGTCTTGAAGTGTCCCTAATTCAAGGAAGCAGCACCCGAATAAGGATGTGTGTGTGTGTGTGTGTGTGTGTGTGTGTGTG
>PVKC010011514.1:0-24589 GCA_004027635.1 Crocidura indochinensis
TGATGCTCAGGGTTTACTCTTGGCTATGTGCTCAGACATTGCTCCTGGCTCAGGGGACTATATGGGACGCCGGGGATCAAACCAAGATCCATCGTTGGTCAGTCGCTTGCAAGGCAAACGCCCTACTGCTGTGCTATTGCTCCAGCCCTAAAGCTTTTTATTTAAATCTCAAATCCACTGGGCTCTGTTAGGTGCCTCCTTTTCATTGGGGTGTCTATAAACATTGGTGTTTGGTCCTTTTTGTCCATAATTGTACTTCTAGTCCAGCCCAAGAGAACTGTGAGGAAGATACTATGTGGAAATACCATATTTTTCATACCATAAGATGCACTTTCCCCTCCCCCCCCAAAGTGCATCTTATGGGAGCAAATGCCACCTGGAGCTGAAACCTGATTGCAGGGGAGGAGAGCATCTGAAAACTTTGTGCATCTTATGGTCAGGTGTGTCTTAGAGAGTGAAAAAATACGGTACTGCACTGAGAGTTTTGACCTTGGACTACGACAGATATAGTACAGGGTAAAAGCATTTTCCTTGCATCTACTGGTCCATGTTCAATCTTCAGAGTGGAATATAATTCCTTGATCACTGACTGGAAAAAGTGATCCCTGAGCACAAGGCAAGGCATAGCCCCTGAGCACTATTGGGTGCAGACCCAAACCCCTCTCACCCAAAGAGTCTTGACCCTGATGACCTGAACTGGGTGATCTCCTGATTATTCAAAGGATTGCCTCTGCCATGAGTCAAGCCTATCTATTTATAGCTGACATTTCTTGAATAGTAATTTATCTTAAGGTTCAGATGTTTGGGAATTCTGTAATGCGAAGGGTTCCAGGTCTTCACTGGAGTAGCTGAAGAATATGCTTCATTTCAAGTAAATACTCGTGTTTGTCATGTTAATCATACTCATGTTTAGTGGTACATGACTGGTTGCAGGGCACATTGTCAGTATATATGTAAAAAATGACTACCCACAACCTGGGAAAGTGGGAGGAAAAAATAAGGACTCTCTTTTAAAAGATTTATAATCTCTTTAAAGAAATGTATAATCCAGCTGATGGTTTTATCATTCCATTTTTTAAAATCATGATATTTACCATCTAACTGATGGTTTGATCATTACATTATATTTTTTCAGTAATAAGAGCCTTTGATCACCTACATTTTCTCTGTCAGCTTTAACCTTCAAAGGCTTCTGATCTCTGTCTGCCTCACAGGAAAGAGAAGTAATGAGGGAACTGAATAAGTGGCAGCAGAATATGAACCAAAAATTTTTATTTGTTTTATTTTTAAAAGTAAAACATTCAGATTTTACATTAAAGTCTCATGTTTTTCTCAACATGACCTATTTATTTCAAATATTGTAAACAATGTTAATATTACACTATAAACGTGCGTGTGAGTTCCAATGGAGTTTCAGTTAATATCACACAATATTATATGGATCTCATTGCGATTGATATCACATGATAAACGATGCTTTTAAGTTTCAGAGAAGTCTTTCCTTCATGTTCTCATAGAGTATTTGCCCTCCACTCAAGGCCATCTAGGGTAGATGAAATGGAATTGACTTCGTTTTGTTCTTACATCTTTTTCTCTAAAGTCAATGCGAGTCAAGTTTTTATTCTGTAACATCCTAGTGTTTGAGCAATGCTGAAAATTATGAACTGGAAACTAAATTATTAAGAATTTCTGATTGCCCCATTGGAAGCGCAGACGCCAGAACTTGGGGCCCATATGAGCTGACTGAGTGAATAGAGAGGACTGAAAGTAGGAGGGAAATGCCACAGGAGGGCTTCAAGTTGAAGAAGTAATTGTTTTCCAATCATGGCTGGTTTTAAGTCATGTGTCTCTGCTTGTAGCACTAGGTCAAAGCTCTGCAAAAACCCATTTCTTTCAAATTGAGAAAAAAATGTGGGAGGGGTAAGGGTAAGAAATTGGTATCAAAGGGGGGTAAAAAAAATCCCAGGAAGCCTAGAGATGTATCTCCAGGAGATGGAGCCTGCTGTTAGATACACATCCGGCAAGTCCACCCTTCCCAGCTAGGATTTTAAAAAATCTTGGCATGACCCACTGTCTAAATTGCTGTTAAAGGTCTTTTGTGCTGTTTGACTGAAGAGTTTCTCTCGGGTTTAATACTGAAAGCAATGACAATTTACTATCACTTGGATGTTCTCAGAAAAATGTTCTCACCCGTGAATGAACTTGATCTTTTTTTAGATTTACTAGAAGTTCTACACACATAACTCATTGTTATTCACACATATGGCTTCTACTAATATTTACAGTACTAATATTTATCAAGTCCTTAAACCATGAATTACACTATCCTTATAATACAAATCTACTCATTTAGTCTTTGCAGTCCTTGTCCAAATGCCTTTATTATTTTTTTTCTGAAGATCTGTGATTATAACCTATAAGGGTTATTATCTAAGAAACTGGCAAATTCTTTGAAGTATAAATACCTAAACCTAAAAGAAGATGGTCCTAATGCTTGTTTTTTATATCTGATTATCAAAATCTTACAATTGAATGCAGTTCTTTATAAGCATGACCGATGAAAATTCACTTTAACTATCATTTACTGTTGAACTAAATCAAATTAAAATTTAGAAAAAGATATTTTTAAATCATTTTATTGCCATATAGATAGTATAGCAGATATGATTCTTGCCTTGCACATAACTTGACCCAAGCTTAGTATCTGGCACTGCATCTAAATACCCAAGCACCACAAGGGGTCACTCTTAAGTCCAAACACAGGAATAACCCCTGAACTTAGTTCATTACTTCCAATAAACACTACCACCAAAAATTAAATATTTATTGACAAAAACAAAACAAAGCACAAAACAAATACTGGTATGAGTTTCTTTGTTTTTTTTTTCTTTCTTTTTGGGCAACACCCAATGATACTCAAGAGTTACTCCTGGCTCTGCACTCAGAAGTTGCTCCTGGCTTGGGGGGCCATATGGAATGCCTGGGATTGAACCAAGGTTCATCCTGGGTCAGCCGCGTGCAAGGCAAACACCCTACTACCATGCTACCACTCCAGCCCCTACTTTCTTAATATTCTTAATATTGTTCATGACAAAATTAAAGTTGGCTTGTTGTTGTTGAGAGCTACTAAAACCTATTACTTTTCTCATTGCACTTGGAATCTTTTTTTTAATATAAATTCTTTATTTAAGCACCTTGATTACAAAGATGATTGTAGTTGGGTTTCAGTCATAAACAGAACAACCCCCTTCACCAGTGCAACATTCCCACCACCAATGCCCCCCCCTTCCCATCCCCTGACTATATTCAAGACAGACATTTTACTACAGTTATTTTTTTAAGTTAGGTAAGCTGTTGTTTATTTTTCCTTTTTTAAAGCATAAGTGTTAAAAAAAAGAATACAGTAGTAACGGTGTGAGAGTGGCAATCGCCATTGTTTGCATAGGCCCAGCAAAATATGAGGGGAAGTGGGGGAAAAAAGCCTTGGCCTAATTACAAGGAGGCCTCACCCCTGAAGTTTTCTTGCATAAGACCGATTCTGGACTCCAGGCATACCAGGCTGCCCAACCCCTGAGTCATTCTCCATGGTCCCAGTGAAACTTTTTTGCATATTAGCTGTTGTTGGTGGCAAGTTCCTGTAGTTAAAGATTCTAGTTTCTGTGTATTTCCTTCATCGAAGTCAGGATGATGTGGAGCGTCCTCTAGTTTCACCTCACCATTAGCAGGCAATGTGGAGAGCCCTGCCCTGCCAGCAAGTTGTTGCTGTGCTAAGTTGTCTGGATGTTAGGAGAACACTCTTTGGAAAAAGTCAATGCCAGGGCAGCGGTAGGGTCTTCCCTGGTAGAGGTAGAGGTTTGCTTCTTGGTAATGTTATAGACAACTGTGGTTGTTTCCATAGGTGGTATACAGGTATTGCCAAATGCCCATTCTTCTGAGGCCTGAGCCAAGTCATTATGTCAATGTTCAGGGTATAAAGCCTGCACAATTCCAGCACAATTCAAGTTGTCTTACCAGGGCAAGGGAAGTAATTGCATGGTAGAGCACTTGCTTTTCATGTCTAATCTTCTGGGTTCCATCCAGAAGAAAGGAAAAAACAAAGAGGAAAAGAGAGGCAGGGAAAAAAAAGAGATAGTAAATTGTTATATTCCCTGATTGTTATGCCTTTTTCATTTTAAAATTATCCAAGAAATGACACGAAATTTTATAATAAAACTGCTTCCTCAAAGAATTGGCCTATTGTCAAACTTCTTTAAAATTTTTGAGCCACACCCTGTGGTGCTCAGTGGTTTCTTCTGGCTCAGTGTGCAGAAATTTCTCCTGGCAGACTGGAGAATCATATGGGATGCTGTGGATCAAACCTAGGTTGACTATGTGCCAAGCAAACACTATGCTATCATTCAGTCCCCTTATCTAACATGCAACTTTGCTGCATGGAGAACTTTCTCCATTGGCATCCAAATTTTATTTTATATATTTTTTTAATTTTTTTAATTTTTTTTTTTTTTGGTTTTTAGGTCACACCTGGTGATGCTCAGGGGTTACTCCTGGCTATGCGCTCAGAAGTCGCTCCTGGCTTGGGGGACCATATGGGAAACTGGGGGATCAAACCGCGGTCCGTCTAGGCTAGCGCCACCGCCCGGTCCCCCAAATTTTATTTTTATTAGGCAACTAAAAGCATCAGAATGGTATATTATTATACTATATGCATAAATTATAACATTAGCTTATTACTATGTACTATGTGTTGTATCATCAATTTTCTTACTTGACACATTCTAAAATTAATATTTTCTAAATCATTTATACAGTCTCTTGTAAACAGAAAGTTCAGTAAAATAAAAATGAAAATAGTTCTTAGTATTTATTTGTCTTATTAATTAATAAATTGTTTTAATTTGGGGGTTGGGTAGTGGCGCTGGACGTAAGGTGCCTGCCTTTCCTGCGCTAGTCTTGGACTGACCGTGGTTCGATCACCCGGTTTCCCATATGGTCCCCCAAGCCAGGAGCGACTTCTGAGCACATAGCCAGGAGTAACCCCTGAGCATCACTGAGTGTGGCCCAAAAACCCCCCAAAAATTGTTTTAATTTATGAAATATTGATTCATTAATAATAAATTAATGAAAAGCTACAAATATTTCTTCATCCATTACTTTAACAAATATTTGTTGAAAATCAAGTATAGGCAAAGAAGAAAAGATAGTCAAAGATTCTCCCTAACAAACTTCCTCATCTCTGAGGTATGGCAGATAGTATATAGATAAATAAACCAAATGCCTACCAACTGTTACTTGTCTCTAAATTAAATAAAAAGTTCACTAAGATAAAGAAAAAGAAAATGGCATTTCTCTCTGGGACTTAGAAGGACTCTTGACCTATAAAAATATGTTTAACTTGAGACAAGAAGTTTGAGAAGAAAGAGAAGCACAGAATCTGGGGGATCCAAAAAGGAAACTTTCATGTGTAAAAGCCTGCATCAAGAAAAAGAGATCCAGGTTGAGGAGATATAGTACAGTGGGTACACTTCCCTTGCATGTGGCCAACCCAGGTTCAGTCCCTGGCATCCTACATGGTCCCTTGAGCATTCCCAGGAGTGATTTGTAAGTGTTGAGCCAGGAGTAACCACTGAGTAAACATATCGCCAGGTGTGACCAAAAACAAAAGAAAAAGATTTTTAAAAAGGAAAGAAAAAAGTGATCCACTGGAGTGTCTGTAATTTCTAAGCTAGAGTGAGGCATGTAGCAGGTGCTTGACAATATTTGTGAAAAATGAGTAAACCAGTGACCAGACACAGGCAAGTTGAACATATGATAGGCAAGACAGAGAGGGATGCTTACGGGCCAGATCTTAAAGGCCCATAAGTGACACCCCTGGGCCCCTGAGGACCAATTGAATCATTATATCTCTGGGTTCATAATGTGACAAAGTCCAAATTAATACTTGATCGTTACATAAGTTATGACAATCAGCAATTTCTACCATAATTTGTTTTTAAAAACAGTTACTTGTGGGGCCTGGGAGATAGCATGGAGGTAAGGCATTTGCCTTTCATGCAAAAGGTCATCGGTTCAAATCCCGGTGCCCCATATGGTCCCCTGTGCCTGCCAGGAGCAATTTCTGAGCATGGAACCAGGAGTAACCCCTGAGCACTGCCGGGTGTGACCCAAAGACCAAAAAAAAAAAAACAAAAAAAAACAAAAAAAAAAAACCAATTACTCGTTCATGTGTGTTTAATTAAATTTTTCACCCTTCCCAGAATGTGGGAATGGTTTCCTAGTGGTGAAGGGAAGAAGTTAGCCTCTGAATTTACAAAGTGGCTGATGCCAAATTCCTAGAAGACAGTGACTTCTAAAGTAAATGCAGTGTCATTATGCAGGATAAATAGGTTTAAAAAAAACTGAGGAATTCCAAACAAAGATGAGAACAAAGGAAATTTGAATTGATTTATTTATATTTTGAGCAGTAGTTTCAAATCAATGCCTCAGAAGAACGATGGTATCTGTCCACTTTTCCCACTCCTTTCGACTTTAAATCTAATATAATTCTAATTTGTCCCATTAATAAATGTGTTTTTTAAAAGCAAAATTTAATCAGGATTAAATTTTCCCTCCCTGATTTCCCTCCCTGCTTCATAATATGTTATTCTTATGGTTATTTAGGAACATTAATATTTTGGAATTCACCTATGAGCCTTAAAAATTATTTAAAATATGGGATTTGAGCTATAGTACAATGAGGAGGATATTTGACTTACATATGCTAGCCCAGGTTTGATTCCCAGCATACCATATGTCCCTTGGAACACTGCCAGGAGTAATTCCTGAACACAGTCAGGAGTAATCTCTTAGTACTGCTTCATATGCTGCCCCACCTAAAAAAATCAAACAAACAAAAAGATTCTCTCAAATAAATAACTTACAATTATATTTTTGGAAAAGAAATGCTTTTAATTACTGGTCCTTTCCTTCATGTACAACTATGACTCTTAATTTATCTTTACCTTAAAACAGACAAAATCTTACAAGTAAGTATATTTCTCTCTATAAATCAAAAGCAATGTACTGAAAGAAATAATTGCATTTTTAAATATCAGTCTTTTCTTAAATGCTATCTCCAATTGTTCATTTCTGATCATCAAAGGAATGTAGATTAAGACCAAAACGAGTTAACACCCACTTTTGTGATAATGGCTTACATTAAAAGGAACAATAACAGATGTTTAAGAAAGGGCCTGAGCCATAGCACAGCAGTAGGAGATTTGCCTTGCAAGCAGCAGACCTGAGACAGACCCAGGTTCTATTCCCTCATCCTATATCCCTCTCCCTCAAGCCTGCAAGAGGGGTGATTTCTGAATGCAGAGCCAGGAGTAATCTCTGAGAGCCACCATTGTGGCCCAACCTCTCCCAAAAATTTTTAAGAAAAGTGTTGATCAACAAGTTTTGGGGAAAAAAAAGCAGATGTAATATATTTATATAATGAGCTACTATTCAGCTATAAAAACATGAAAAATTGCCATTCACAACAGATTATGTAAATCAAAATCAATCTGAAGAAAAAACACAAGTTTTAGACAAGTGCATCTTTATGCGTGTAGGATATATGCACATAAGGATATACAAAATAAAAATCAAAGAAGTGGCTATTGATAATGGGAGCAACTTGAGAACTCTGAAGGAGGAAAATAAAGGGAGGGAAATAAAGTGAAGGGTGATTTTATCTTACTTTTTTTGGTTTTGTTTTGTTTTTGAGTCACAGCGGGATGTGCTCAGGAGTTACTCCTGGCTCTGTGCTCAGAAGTCACTCCTGGCAGGCTCAGGGACCATTTGAAATGTCTGGATTCGAACCAGGGTCCGTCCTGTGTTGACCGCGTGCAAGGCAAATGCCTTCCCTGCCCTATCTTACTATTCTTTTAGGACTATCACTTGTGAAACTTGTGGAAATGGATGGAGGGGTTTAGGACACACTCAACAGTGCTTGTGAACCAGGGGCTCACTCCAGGCTCTGTGCTCAGGGATTATTGGTAGAAATGCTAGAAATACTAAGCGGGTTGTATATGGTATGGAGGGTTGAACCTGGATCTCTGCTGTACTATCTCTCCAACCCTGATCAAAGCAGAACTTGATTGGCTGGTTGTTAAATAAATTGTGCTGACCCAAAAAAAAAGGACAGTTTTGTTATACTTGTGAGAGAGGAATCCAAATATGGTCAGGAAATGTATGAGAAAATGTTTATAAAGCTCAATGGGAGCTGCAAAGAAAATGATGGGCAGAGGAAGTTAGGATTGCACAACCTATATGAGTGACTAATTTAAAAGACAAATTGTGATTGTGCAATATATTGCTCAGTAAAGTGACACTCAGACAGCACAGTTGCGTTTGCTACAAACACGGGTACATCCAAATTTCCTCTACTCCTTGCATAGTTCAGGATGGGCAGAACTGGAACTCTTAACTGGAAAGGTTGCAACCTCTTTGCTGAGAGTTGTAGCACGATTGGTGACTATATATTCATGGTTAGCCCCATTTAAACAAGTTTTGGGGAGCAGACAGACCTCTCCACCAGGGAAAGGAAAAAGTCAACAGCAGAAGTTATAAAAAAAAAAAAAAAGGAAAAAAATAATCAAGGTCACACTAACAAAAGACTCCAGGGGGTGAGATGGCTGTGGTCAGGGGGTCTTTATCTCTGGATGATGATGTCAGGAGGATGCAGTTGGCCCCAGGAAGGTTTAGAGGTGAGGTGAGCAGGCCCCCAAACCCTCCACTCAAGGGTGCTGCCCTGCAGGAAAAAGCCAGGAGGCGACCTGAGGCCAATGTGCAGGGGTCAAGTTCAATCCTGGGAAAGGGAGTCCTGGAGAAAGCAGAGGAGGAAGCTAGGAAGGAAGATGGGAAGGGAGGGGGGTTGCTCTGGGTGTGGGGAGAAGAAGAGGAGACTAGGAGGAGGAGGAGGAGGAGATGGGAGCACTGGAGAGGGAGAAGGAGCATGCACTTGGGGTGTAATGGACTTGGGAGCATCCCCCAAGTGGGGAAAAAAGTGCGGAGAGGGTGCAAAAAGGACTCTTTGCAAACCCCCCTGTCCTGGGCCAGGCGGGTGCGGGCGTTGGCTCCCGGGGCTCCCTAGGCTCCCTCCCTCGCCCAGCATTGTTCCTCGGCCGGGAGACGGAGGAAATCGCCTTTTGATTGCGGAAACCCGCGGCCGGGTCAGCATGGCAGCGTGGGAAGGGCGGCGCGCCTCCCCAGCCCGCCGCCTCCGCCCCGCAGCCCGCCCGCCTGCCCACCCGGCCCGGGACGCACAAGCTGCAGCGGCCGGTGCGCCTGGGAAGCGCCCGGAGCGCGCGCAACAAGTGCACCCCGGGGCGCACGGCCGGACCCCGGGTGCGGGCAGCGCGATGCTGACCCCCGGCCCGGCTTTCTGGACCGTCTTATGCTGGCTGCTGCAGGTGAGTGAAGGAGGGAGGAAGAATGGGAGGGAAAACTGCAGTTGGGGCGCGCTTCTGCGCCTGCAACTCCCCTACCCAGCTCCGGAGCTGTTTTGAGGGGATTTCTTGCTTCTGCTTTGGAAGAAAAATCCCACTCCCTGGGATTCTTCTGAGACGCGCTGTCAGCTCCTCTTGATCGAAAGCAAAAGAAGAACAATCTAGGCTTTCTGCTTCCACCCTCTTGACCTCCTCTCTGAGCCCCCCAGACACGGAGTTTGTTCTTCTTAACGCAGAGCAAAAGAAGAAAGATCTCCTCCACCTGTGGCTTCCACTCCTTTAGTCACTTCTGAGCCCCCAAACACTCTCAGCTCATCTTGATTCAAAGCAAAAGAAGAAAAAAATCTAGAATTTCTGCTTCCACTCTCTTGGCCTCCTCTCTGAGACCCCACACTACACTGTTATTCTTCTTCTTTTTCTTCTTTTTTTTAATTTTGTGGTAAAATAATAAATTTATTAATGATATGAAAAAAATTATGTTAACGAACTTAAAAATATCAACATCTGTGTGGCTGAAAATTCTAGTGTTGTATAACTTCAATTTTTTTTCATAAATTTAAGTTTCATAAAGCTTGGCCATAGTTCTTCTTAATGCAGAGCCAAAGAAGAAAGATCTCCACCTGTGGCCTCCACTCCTTTGGTCTCTTCTGAGCCCAGTAACACTCTTAACGCATCTTAATCCAAAGCACAAGGAGAAAAATCTAGAATTTCTTCTTCTACTTCCTTGGCCTCCCCTGAGCCTCAGACACACAGTTAGGTCTTCTTAATGCAGAGCAAAAGAAGAAAGATCTCCACCTGTGACTTCCACTCCTTCAGTCTTTTCTGAGCCACCAGCCACCCTGTTGCCTCATTTTAATCCAGAGCAAAGAAGAAAAAGCTCCAACTGTGACTTCCACTCTCTGGTCCTCTTCTGAGCCCCCAACCACCCTGTTAATTAATTTTAATCCAGAGCAAAAGAAGAAAGATCTACGACTGCTGTTTCCACTCTCTTAGCCTCTTCTAAGTCTCCAATCACACTGTTAGTTCATCTTCATCCAAAGTAAAAAGCTACATTTTTTGGTCACTATGTTTCTCCCCCACGCTGGGGTTTTTTAGAGGGAGTGAAGGGGGAGGCAGGACACAACAGAGAAGAAGAATGTTTTCACCCACTTCTACCCCAAGGTTTTCCCCACCTCTGCAAGGCAAAGAGGAGTCACAAAAGCTGTGATAGGATGGGAGGACAGTTTGGGAAATTGGTTGTGCGCACTCCAGCTGTTGTTGTTTTTGATTCCTTTGCAGGCAGTTCTGGGGGAACCATTGAGATGTAACTTCACCCTGACAGAGTCCAGGGTCTCCAACCAGTCCGTGTTTCTCCAGTGGAGGACATGGGGGTCCCCCTGTAACTTTAGCCTCGTCTATAGCAGTGACACCTCGGGGGACACGTGGACACACCCCATCAGGATTGACAACACCACCTATGAATATAACCCCACGAATCTACAAGCGGGGACCACATATGACTTCAGGATTGTTTCTCTGGATGGAGAAGAGAAAACCGTGGTTCTGCAAACAGGTAGGGGAGACAGGTGCATGTGGATGGAAGTGGGGGTTGGGGGAGCAGAGAGAGAGAGAGAGAGAGAGAGAGAGAGAGAGAGAGAGTTATTTGTTAGTTGGCTTTCAGGGACTTCTGAGGTGCTGAAAAATGAAAAACAGTGGACTTGCCTAGTGAAAGGGGTTGCAGTAAAGAAAAACTGTAGGGGTGTGGAGGAAATTTGCTCAAGTGGTGTGGTTTGAGCTAACATGGCATTAAATTGTCAAGCCCTGGAATAATTTTAAGTAAATGTTTTTAGAATAAATATTGGAAATGCAATGATTAGGCATATGCTTTTCCAGAACGGAATTTTATTTTTGGAACCAGGACATTAAATTTTCAAGAATAGAATAGTGCCATTCATAGAAGTTGTGAACTTTTCTTGAAATGAGGATAAGAAAATGATCATATATTATTTGGTCATTAAAACAGCAGGCAGTTAGAGAATGTGTCTGGTTAGTGACTCTGCAAAAACCCATTCTTTTCCTTGCACTTTTTTTTTAAACATTTCCATGTGTACGTGGTTAAAATCGGTTTTTCCTACCTCGATATTCTGAGCTATTCAAAGAACATGAGATATAATCATTCAGGTCCATGTTCTTACCATGCTTCAATCAATAACTTAAGAGAAAGTTTTGTATGTACCTCAGTGAACCTATCCTCAGGTGAGCTTCAAGTTCACTATAAACTCCGATGTCCTATGACCTCATGAGTCTTCCTTTGACATTATTATTTGTTACTACAGGGCAGTCTCTTTTTCCAGAAGGTCAAATTGAATCACAACAAAATTTGGCAATCAAATTGCAAAATTTTTCTCCATATTATTCTTTTACTTGTTGACCCAAAGCAAGATCACTTCTTGATGGTTCTTTCTTTGAACAGTTATGAGAACTATCACTTCTCAGTCAGGGGCAGGAAATGTGATGGTTCCTGTAACACTCAGTCAAATGAGTTCTCATGCCTTTTATTTCAAAGAAACAAAATTAAGAATGCCCAATTGCCTTGCTTATCTTAAAACTTGTAGGCAATGTCTGAGATTTTCAGAAATTTAAGCTAAAAAGGAATACCACCTTAATGTTAAGCATTTGCTTGTTATTTTATGTGCAAAGACTAAAACCAAGTATGTTATTAGAACAGTTGACAAAAAAAAAAAGTTTAAGTGGCTGGGTTTTCAGCCACAAAGTTGTTGTTTCTCGCTATGTAAAGATAAGTTTCTGAACATCCAAAGAGATAATGCTGTAAAATGTATGGGTGACAACTTAGGTGTGTTCATTATTATATTTGATAAAGATGTCTGCTGATTGGGCAGAATGATTTGTATAAACTGATTATTCTTTTGAGTTTTGGTTTTTTGGGAAAATGTTCATGGAAAAAGACATAGGAGTGTTATTAGTCAGAATGTGTTCTGATTTTAATTATGATGCAGGAATTTCAATTCTAGAGACATTTATGAAATATACAACATTGGCTCTGTTGAAAGGGTGTACTTTATTTGCATTGACAATGTGTTACCATTCAAGTTCTATCAGTTCTTATCTTTTGGGGGGCAAGAAGGTTGGGCTACACCTATAAGTTCTCAGGTTTTACTCCTGACTACACTCTGGAATCATACCTGGTGGATTTGGGGGACCATATGATGGTCTCATGAAAGACAGTCACCCTACCCTACCTATTGTACATTTTTTCTGGCTCCATCGGAGGTTTGCTTTTTTTGTTTGTCTGTTTGTTTTTTTGTTTGTTTGGTTTTGGTTTGTTTTTTTTTTGGGTTACGCCCGGTAGTGTTCAGGGGTTACTCCTGGCTCTGTGCACAGAAATCGCTCGTAGCTGCCTCAGAGGACCATATGGGATGCTGGGATTCGAACCACAAACCATCCTGGGTCAGTTGCATGCAAGGCAAAAGTCCTACCTCTGTGCTATCTCTCTGGCCCCCATAGGAGGTATTTTTTTTTACAAAGATATATAGTCCTATAGGTCTGAGGGTGCTCCATGATAAATGAAAGTTTGAAATTTGTAGACACTGTATTATGATCACTTTTTTTTGTTTTGTTTTGTTTTTGGGTCACACCCAGCAGTGCTCAGGGGTTACTCCTGGCTCTATGCTCAAATATTCCTGCCAGGCTCAGGGGACCAGGTGAGATGCCGGGATTCGAACCACTGTCCTTCTGCATGCAAGGCAAACACCTTACCTCCATGCTATCTCTCCTGCCCTATGATCACTTTTATGCTTATATGTACAACCTTTTGTATAATTATCTACCTTTAGAAAGAATTTCATTTTATTGAAATATTTTAAGTGTTTCAGAAAGTATTTTAAGCTAGTGGTTAACCTTTGTCACTAAAACTGTAAGAATATATTTATCTTCCATTGACTTTAAATAAAGTATTAATATTTCTCTAGATTAATGGCTAAGTTATGAGATGAACTTCACAAGCCTTACTTTATTCTTATTAAAACAGTAGTATTCACGTTGAGTCTGAGATATAATGTAGAATAAAGATTATTCAAAATGAGCTGCCACTAACATATTCCAAGTGGCTTATTATTTTGATTTGGAGTAAAATAACACGCAAGCAAGACATGATTTGGTTCAAGAGACAAATGGTACTTAAATGATTTTATTTCTGTACAATTTCAGATATGATTTATGCTTTTCCCAATAAGTAGCCCCAAATAGTTTGTCATTTTTATTTCATGTAGGCATGATTTTAAACTATTTAACTACATGGCGACTTTCTCAGTTCACTATAAATTTTATACCAGAATTTCTTTAAATGTATAAAATCAAATTAGTTCAGCAAACTTTCATTCGAGAGATTATGTAGATACTGCAAAGAATTATCCTAAAGAGTGATTGTTAAGATGATGAATAGAGCATGGTCCCCACCCTGCTGGTCTGATACTGAAGTGCTAAAAGGTCATGATGAAGGTGATAACAACTTTACCAAGCCCTTTCCTGATTCAGAGCCTGCCTTGCCTGTATATGCCATATTTTCATATTCATGGAAACATTTGACACTTCTCAAATTTATGTGGTTCCTACATGGGTTTTATATCAAGACTATACTTTAAAAGTCTATTTGTGGGGCCCGGGAGATAGCATGGAGGTAAGGCGTTTGCCTTTCATGCAAAAGGTCATCGGTTCCAATCCCGGTGCCCCATATGGTCCCCCGTGCCTGCCAGGAGCAATTTCTGAGCATGGAGCCAGGAGTAACCCCTGAGCACTGCTGGGTGTGACCCAAAAACCAAAAAAAAAAAACAAAAACAAAAAAAGTCTATTTGCTTAGTTGTGAATTCATTGTAATTTATATAATGTGCTGAGTGAAATGAGTCAAAGGAAAAGAGATAGATGTAGAATAGTCTCACTCATATGTGGGATTTAAGAAAAATAAAAGACAGTATAGTAATCACCAAAGACAATAGAGATGAGGGCAGGAACCATGATATGAAACTTACCACAAAAGTTGGTGAGTACAGTTAGAGAAATAACTAGACCAACAACTAACATGACAATGGTAGTGAGTGAAAGAAATAGATTGCCAATCTCAAATACAGGTAGGGGGTTGGGAAGAGGGGTGATGGAGGCATTGGTGGCAGGAAGGCTGCACTGGTGAAGGGGATGTACTTTTTTTTTATCACTGATATCCAACTACAAACATGTTTGTAATCACGGTGTTTAAATAAAGATATTTTAAAAAATAATAATAAATTTTAAAAAAGAATGTGTATAATGACAGTAGTAGGCAGTGATGATCTAAATGCTCCAAGCTGGTAGCTGCTGAGGATATGAAGATACATAGATATATACTTTGCTTGACTCACACATTACTTAGAAAAAAATGCAGACTTTTTTACCAGCAGTAAAATGAAAATATGCATTAAAATCGATATATATGGTCTACATATATATTAGATCTAACAACACTGAGTCAGCTTAGACCTTTCCATACTGAGCTTTGCTTCTCTCCTTGTAGGTACCAATTCCACAGGGCCCACTGGGATAGCTTCATTTATTTCCTAACTTAAATACACATAAAAGACATTTGGGTTTGTTTATATTAAAGCAAGAATTTTTATTTAAAATTTTAAGTGTTCAATATTCATATGTGGCATCTAGCACATAATTTATGTTGAATAGATATTGATTTGATGGAAACCTTGGTGAGTCAATGCGTAGATCAATGAATAGGTGAATGGAATCATAGATAACAAAAATAAAAAATTAATATTTAAGAGAATGAAAACTGTTAGTAATCTGGTTTATTCTTCTTAGGTTATAGTAACTAATTGAGTCCAAGAAAGTAATATAAGTAGAAAACTTCATATATAGAAGGAATATCTTAATGAAATTTCTCCTCTTATTAGTCTGCCTCAAACATTAATAATAATAATCTATTAACCATCAATTAGCTAAAGCAAAAGGTGAAAAAAATTGCCCTTTTAATTTGGTATTTTTTGTTTATAAAGGAAAATTAGGATCCTAATTTTAATTTCTAAATCATTATATCAGCTATTGTTCTCACTTCACAGTGTTTTTATTATATTAGTTTGCTTAGACTTCCATATCACAATAATATAGACTATCTTACTTAAACAGTAGAAAATTATTTTTTATAGTTCTGGAAACTAAAATTCAAGATGACAACATCATGGATTAGTTCTAAAGTTCTCTGTCTGGCAGATGACCATCTTCTTTCTGTGCTCAGCCCACTCAGCCCTCTGAGACTCAAACTCCTTTTCAGATTACTAGTCATATTGGGCCTACCCTAAACATGCCAATTTTAACATTAAAACTCTATTTCCAAAAACAGTTATACTCCAAAACATTGGGAATTAGTGTTCAGTGTATAAATTCTTCTAGGGCCCCATAACATGAATTTACACACAAGTCATTGCTTCTTATGTCTGTAAACTACTTGCATCAAAATAACCTTCAACAATTGTTATGAAAACATAGTCTTGACTGACATACCCCACATGTAATGAAGCTTAGGGAAACTGATTTTAAGCCAACATCAAATTGAATCACTGAAACCTGAAGTTCAACTTATTAACAGTTTTTCTATTATGTATTAGTATTAAAACTTTGGTACCACTCCTCTTTCTGCAGAGCAAAATCTTTATGTCTCAGGGGATGTATTATCCTTCTCAGAAAGAAAATAATAGGGGCTGGAAAGTGTTAGGGTAGGTTGCTTGCCTTGCCTATGGCCAACCAGTGTTCAATCTTCCACATCTCATAAGGCACCCCCCCAGAGCACCACCAAAGCTGACTCCTGGATACAGAACCAGGAGTAGCCCCTGATTTACTATAGTAGGTGTAGCCCTAAAGCAAAATAAAAATCAAAGTAATGCTCTAATATATGGTCAATGCATTTGTAATATAAAAGTTTACCCCCCACAAATTCTTTTGTAGATGGGTATAAAATTTTATTCTCAGGACATACCATTAGTGGGAGCATTATAAAGTTGAAGACAATACAATAGTTAAACTGAGTTCTGAAATCATTCATCTCCATCACAGACTACCCATGTCGCCACAGGCAAATCACAAATCTCTTCAGATTTGGAATGATAATAAAAATAAGGCTCAATTTATAGGATGCTTTTATTTATGGTCTTCATTGATCTATACATAAAATCTGGAATAGTTTTGGTCACATACAATTTAATAATTTTTCCTATTGTTTCTTTCATGTTAGGATGAAGGTGATATTCTTCAATTGATATATATTAACTAATCATTTTGACAAAACTGAGTCAGGCACTGGACCCTGGTTTTCTAACTCCAATCATTACCCTATGATATTCTGTTGTTACTTTTCAAATCATCATTTAAAGAGGGTGATATTAGAAATAAATCTGCAGGCTCTTAGCCCCTAGGTGAAATAATACTATTTGTGCTTTATTGTAAAGAAATGATAAGCAGCTATTCATTTTAATTTTTGTTGAACTTTCAGTGATGGACTTTAGTATTTATCAATCAGTTATTTTTAGCCTGGTTATTTCAGCAATTCTAGGGTGAAACTGAATTACTGATTCTGACACTGTTTCTGTTTCTGTTGGTGCACATAGAATCTAATAAATTGGCAAGTAAGAAATTAGTACATAAAAAAATCCCTAATTTGTCCAGACAAATGAGAGAAAAATGACAAAATTTATTTTACCTTCAATTCCCAGGTACCAATTGGCTGGAATCCCACTGGAAAGAAGAGATAATACTGATATTATTCTGACTGTAGAAAAGTGACTTTGTTCAATATGCATTTATATATACAATTATAGATGACTATTTGCCTCTGAACATATAAAATGCAACTAAAATGAACATGGTGTATAAACAAATAGATTTTTTTTATGAATTTTGCTCTTGCTTTTGCCTTGTATGGAAAAACTCAGACATTAATAAGTAAAATAAAAACTATAGTACAATGCTACATACTTTCCACTTACCTTTAATTATTGCCACTGGCCAATTTTGTTTCATTTATATTTTCATCCACCCTCTTATCATTGTGCTACAGCTCAAGTATTTAATGTCATTTATGAATATTTTAGTATGGATTTCTGAAAGAGGATTATTATTTCTTAACATTACCACATTATAACTATTATATTTCATATTAATGATGTCCCCTAAATATTTAGATATTTAGGTTTAGAAACAGACACCAGATTCATAAATTTTTACAGAGGCTCTAGGCAGAAATCTGTGTAGAAGAAGAGGTCAATGGATAACACCTTGTATTTTTTAGATGATACTCAGAAAACATTAATTGTTAAGTTCAAGGAATTGGAGAAGGACTATGGAAGGATACCATGATGATGAGAGTGTTCAGGTCTCCATCAGCTATTGGGGTACTTTCAGTGATGGCATGATTATCTAATATTCACTCAACTGGAATGAACTTTTTAGTCCTTTAACTTAAATTGTCATCTTATTCTGCAATGTCTGGTTTTGTCTCTGGTGCTTAAACCTTACTTGACCTTTTATACTTGCTCAAATTCATTTCCTTCTTGAAATTATTTCTGATACCTCAAGCTCTTTGCATATCATTCACTATTTGCATTTTAAATATTAATAGCTGCCACATTCTTTGCTTTCATCACCTTTTAACACTTGCAAATATATAAAAATGTATTATTAATCTTATTTAGCAGACAAGGGAATTGAACTACAGGTTGGATAAGCAACTTGCCTTCAGTAGCCTAAACTGACAATGGCATTTGCACCAAATCTACTCTAACACAAAGTTAACCTCCCTGATAATTCCCCTTGTTGACTGTCCTTTTCACCCATTTCTTAACTGCCTGAGCCAACTGTCGATTCTCAGAGGGCCAGGGGCCTCCTATCTGTGTAGCTAGTGACAAAAAAGATGATTGGCAAAATAACAAATCATACTGCACGCTTTTTTGATTGTAAAAACTATTTCAATACAAGTCAAATATTTATTTGAGATAATACATACTTATTAAAATAAAGCACAAAACTCACTGTAGTCAAACACGAATCACAAAGTAAAAGAAAGTCACCTTTTGATAAGTATGTTGAACTGACTGGAGATTTTCAGCAATCCTTTTTCCATTTTGGTCTTCTGCCTACTTTTCAAAACCTGAACCAAGGGATGGTTTGTGGCTTTTCCCTCACCTCCCCCGAGTTTCATGAAAAAAAAAATTGTCAAGTGCTGATGCCTACTTTATTTTATATACATTTCTATAGTAAATTAAGCTTCTAGGCTTTCAGGCATGCCACTCTTAACTTAAATAGTACCTCCTATTTCTATAAAGGCTCAGAAATTGGCTCTGTAATTATGGAAAAGGAAAGCTCTTTTGACCTAGCATTCTCCAAAGAAAAAATGGGTTGTGGGGATAATAACCAGTTTGAGAAACTCTTGCATGCCCACAAAGTAACTTAGATCTCATCTCTGGCAACTACTGATGCTTCAAGAGAGAGTAGGGAACCAATTGTAATAGAACATGTAAAGAACGTATTTGATCTTGGTGGAGGGCAGACAGAAAAGAAGTAAGAAATCAGAGAAATGCTGAATAATTCAAATACTAGGTGAAGGGTTCCAGAGAAAGATTACCACCAGTATGATAAGGGGAGAAAGGAAAGAAACAGGGGGAAAAAAGCATTATTCACCTGCCATTATATTTCTATTCATTTTGTCCAGACTATTTTTATCTAAAACATCCAGTGAAAATTCTATATAGCTATATACAGCTCTAATATTTTTTAAAGGCATTGATTTAAATATTTTTGGTTTAGATATTCTACTGACTGTGGAATTCATGGCATCATTTCCCTCTTGGAACAGCTAGGTGTCAGACAAAGAATGCATGAATTGCAACGAGGTGTTAAAAATGCAGCTGTTGGCCTGATGACCTAGAAGACATGCCTGCGTCACTTACTGTCTGTGCACTTACTGTCTGTGTGCCCCTATTCCCGCTGAGAAAGAATACAGTAAACTAGCAGATGTAATATTGATTTACTCTGCTATTATGATTCGAACAAAAGCTTTGGCACCAAATCATGGGTTGATTTTTTTTTTCTTTTAAGATTTTCTAAGAGAAGGAAAAAGAAAGAAAAAAGGGCGGGAAGCCTCCCACAGTCAGGGGTGGGCTTGTTTCCTAAGCAGAATTCCTTGTATTCTTGCTATAAGATTGAATTTGATTCCAAAATTAATACCATCACAAAATCCTAAACATTGATCTTTCTTTATCAATATATATAATAATGTTTTAATGGCCATACCAAAAATAGTTTAAGGTTTATTCTTCAAGCCCATGTTTTTCCCTTGAGTATGTAATTTGTTTTGCTTGTTTCTGTATCTTTTGGTTTAAAGAAAAAAGAGCTTATTTCAGCCCCCAAATTTAGTTAAATTTCATTTTTACTTTGAGAACAAAAGAATTGGGCTGACTTTAAATCTATTTATAAAATTGGGGACCTTCCTGATGCAGATTCATTGAAACATAACAGATAAATATTAGAGAACCTTACATTTAATGTTTTATATTCCAAGTTTGAAGCTAAGTTTACACAAAGACGTTTAAGTTGTGACTAGTGAAAAATAATCTGATATATCCTTCTAGAGAAATTTATTTTGTACCATCTCCCTGGTTATTATAGTGTACCTAAGAGTGAGGGTGGGAAAACAGAAAGGCCATAAATGCACATATATATGCCTTGTGCCTCCAGACTCCTGCATTATTTTCACATGACATGTCAAATGAGAAAAATGCTTGCAGTATGCAAATGTATAGTGTTACTCCAGTTGATATTTAAATAACATTAAAAATCTTTCTACATGTATAAACATATATCTCTATGTGTATAGGAAAAGATCACCCTGATGTACCTCTAATGAAACATCCACTTTATTTCTAATAAATATGGGACCTTTGATTAATGCAATTGAGTTATCACTGGGCTGAGGCCGAAATGAAGTCTGCAGACTAACTTCTGCAGTCAGCAATGGTGGCCAACTGCCAGTAAAAGGCTTTATCACAGCATAAATGCGGTTTTAAGTGTTTGTTTCCAGTGTCGTTTCTCGCAGCCCGGGCACTTCCCAGTCTCATTGTTCCTTTGTTCTAGCGGATGTACAAAGGATTGACTGTTTTGTTTTCTGGTGCAGAGAGATTAGATACAGTCTGCATTTCTGAACTTCACCCTCTAGACACGCAACCTTAAAAATCCATGTTCCATATAGTTCATATTTTGCAGACTGTCTCCATTTAGATTATGTTGATTACAACTTGATTTTCTTTTGCCTTTATCTGGCCTAATTGTAGTTGGCGTGCCAGTATTTTAACCTTTTAAAACTATCATTGGAAAGCAGTTGTCTCTTTCGTAAATTTTTTTTCTCCTTAAAAAGCCACTTCAGCAGAAAATATATCATCTCTAGTGGTTCATCAAGGTTTTTCTTGCATTTTGTTAACTGTTCAGAGTCTCACAGTACTCAAGTCCCCTATTTTTGCAACCAAAATATTAAGAAAAAATTATTTTATATTTATTGTATTGTGCTGTTGTTATTGGATCAAGTGATTTAATAATACTGGCAAAGAAAAAAACTGTGCTTTAATTCCTCTAAGAATCTATAAGAAGGAGAAGAATTTTTTTAACTTAAGAGCTAGAGGTGGAGTGATTACATAGTAAGTAGGACCTTTGCCTTGCATGTAGGTGATTTATGTAGGCGATTCAATCCCTGGCTGAGTATAGCTCCCAAACAAACAAACAAAAAAGAGTTAGAATGCTGATTCATGGGAATAAATTGATAAGAGTAAAGGGAAGGGGAGAGTACAGAGGTGAGGAGGCATTTGCTCTCCTTAACCCAGATACAATTCCCCACCATCATATATGATCCCTCTGATCCCTCGACCACCACCAGTAGTGACCCCCTCAATACAGATCCATGAGTAAACCCTGAGTACTATCAGGTGTGTCTTCCTCCCCTCCCCAAAATTTGGAGGAACAGTTGGGGCAAAAACCTGGCCACTATCAGGCTTACTTCTGAGCATGCAAGGGAAGTGCCTTACCCTTGTGCTAGCTCTCTGGCCCCACAAACATGATTTTATCAGTTTTTCTTGTGATAAAGAATGCATTATGGCTATTGACTGCTTATTTTAAAAAAATCGCGGTATTCCACTTATGTCTCAATTTTGTCAGTGATTAAGAGGGGAAATTATTCTTTAATGATAAGGTAAACAAAAGTTTACAAAATTGAGTACCTATTGTGTGTTAAGTAAACGCTTTTCTATAGCTCTCTGATTACTCGTCAAAGTAATTGAGAAAGCAAATATTTTTATACTCTCTATGGGAAAAGGGAGTCCCAGAGAGGCGAAATAAATTACTCAAACTCTTCAAACTAACACATGATATAGCTGAGATTTTATTTTATTTATTTCTGCTCCCAAAGCCCAGGTTCTCTACTTCACACCTCTCTAAGATTCTGTGACAAGATCACCTAACTACCAGAGTAGGGATAATAATGACAGCTGACTAACATCAAATACTTATCAGACATGGTTTTAAGAATTTTGGTAAATATTTTTTATTTAATCTTCATAACAGTTCTAGTATAAAACAAAATAACCTTACTATCAGCATTGCATAAATGAGACAACTGAGGAGGCAGTGGGGAAGCTTAGGAATTACCCAAAATTCTGGATTCTAGCCTAGGTCCTTAGACCCCAGAATCCTGCACTTAGATTCAAGGCCATGCTAGGTAGGCAATGAATCAGACAATTTTACCCTTGCAAATCATCATATTTTGAACTTTCTGAATTACTCCTGATTTTGTTTATATAGATAGATATTTGTTTAAGCTTGTTATATTACATTTAGTATAATATATTAGCATATTGAATTTTGCAGCATCATATACTCATATAAATCAATGCATAAAACAAATGGCACTATTAATGCTCAGAATTATAAGCTGTTTCTGGCATAGGTGTATTGTGTTGAGGTGACCCATTTATTAGGTCTCATAAATGCATTTGAAATAGAATGAGATTATCTTGTTCCTATTTGTCTTATTAGTCATAACTTCTTTTATTTTAAACTCCTAGCCATAACTTCCTAACTGCTATTTTGTTGGTTTGTTTTTGGGGGGAGGTGTTTCATGCTTGGGGTAAGGATTAAGCATACTTGGTAGTAGTGCTCAAGGCTAACTCCTGGCTCTGTACGCAGGAATTACAGTGGGCTTAGGGGATCAGGTAGGACTTACTGTGCATGAAATCAACTTGGGTTTGATCCTGACACTACATATGGTTCTCCAAGAACCACCAGGAGTATGCCTGAGCACAAATTCAAGTATAAAAACTGTGCGCCACAGGTGTGGCCAACATTTTTTTAAAGTAATTAATAAAAACTGCACTGTTCTAAAAATAATTCTAAAATTCCTGGAGTTGTTTCATGTTATTATATAGTTTCTCAGGAGGCAGATAAAAAGCCATGATTTCTATAGCCACTAAAACATCTGACATGAATCTAGAATGTAACCACTGACATCAGGCCCCACTTTCTAGGCTAATAATAAATAATACCAACTATTTCAAAGGACTACTTTTAACCTTTAATTGTGTCACAGTGATTTGGGTCCCAGTACTCAGAGTAAGGGCATCTTATTTCACGAATGGTCCCACTGCACCAAAGAATGACTTTTCCCTATGTGCTGCTAACTTAGTCCTCAATCAACATACTCTTCTATTTCAAATTCTTTTTTATTTTTTCTTTTTTGGTTTTTCGGGCCACATCCGTTTGATGCTCAGGGGTTACTCCTGACTAAGCGCTCAGAAATTGCCCCTGGCTTGAGGGACCATATGGGATACTGGGGGATCGAACCACGGTCCTTCCTTGGCTAGTGCTTGCAAGGCAGACACCTTACCTCTAGCGCCACCTTGCCAGCCCCCTATTTCAAAATCTTGAGAGGAGTCACTACATAGGACCTTGACTTTGAGAGCTGAAATTAACTGAACATACAGGGACAGGTTAACCCACTTCCACCTTCTCTTGGAATCTAAGAGTTCCAAAATGTTCAAGAAATAAAGCTGAGAAAAATCTTGATACAGAGGGAATCCCAATCACAGCTACTGGAAGAATTTGCTGATGAACAAACCTAGCATAGATTCTTAATCAGGTCTATAGATTTTATGGTTCTCTTATTTCTAAAAACAATCCAATATAATGAATATTAAACATTAATTCTCTTGCCCCAGTCCACAACCTAAGGAAGTTTAGTAAAAGGTTCAAAGATAGTTCTTAAAATATTATTTTCTGGGGCCGGAGCAGTTGCATTATAGATAAGGTTTGTGTCTGCCTTGTGCACGCTAGCCTAGGATGGAGCGAAGTTTGATCCCCTGGCATCCCATATTGTCCCCCCAATCCAGGAGCGATTTCTGAAAGCATAGACAGGAGTAACCCCTGAGCATCAATGGGTGTGTTCGAAAACCAAAACAATTTTTTTTCTTTTGATATTTTCAGAATCCAGGCATAGTCTCAAGGTTTGGCAATGTTTGTAAACATTTTTTTCCATTTATTTATTTTAATATTTTATTTAAACACCTTGATTATTACATGCATGATTGTATTTGGGTTTCAGTCATGTAAAGAACACCACCCATCACCAGTGCAACGTTCCCATCACCATTGTCCCAAATCTCCCTTCTCCCCACCCAACCCCGGCCTATACTGTAAACTTTACTAAGCTCCTAACAAATAAAAAGGAAAAGAATGTCAGGTGTTTAAAGGGATAAAACAGTGGGTAGGGTTCTTGCCTTGTTTATGACCAACCCAGATTTAGTCTCTTGCACACCATGTGGTTCCTAAAGCCCCTCCAGAAATAAGTTCTCAGCACCACCAGATGTGCCTAAAAAAAAAACAGAGAGAGAGAGAGAGAGGATGGAAGGAGGGAAGTAGAGGGAGGGAAAGAAAGGAAGAAGAAAGAAAGAAAAAGAAGAAAGAAAGAAAGAAAGAAAGAAAGAAAGAAAGAAAGAAAGAAAGAAAGAAAGAAAGAAAGAAAGAAAGAAAGAAAGAAAGAAAGAAAGAAAGAA
>PVKC010011515.1:0-24589 GCA_004027635.1 Crocidura indochinensis
TGGGGGCCATACCTGGCATTGCTAAGTGATTAATGTTGGCTTTGCACTAAGAAATTATTCCTGGGACTCTATGGGACACCAGGGATAGAACCCAGTTGCAAACGCCCTATCCACTGTGCGATTGCTCAAACTCCTCCTAGGGAAAACTCTTAAGAAGTAATTAAAGGCCAACCTTTGTGCTCTTCAATAGCAAACCTAAAATGGAGAATAATGACTCAGAGCTGAATATTAGCTCTATTAATAATAAGTAGTTTATCATCTTGCCACATATATATTTGTGATATTATTTTATAAAATATGATATGTCCACTATTTATTTTGTTTGTTTTGGGAATACATCCAGAGGTATATTTTTCGGGGTTCTTCCCTTGCTCTGTGCTCAGGTATCAATCCTATATGACTCAGGGACCATATGGAACGACAGAGATTGAACCTGGGTCGGTGGCATGCAAAGCAAGAGAGAGCCCTTCAAGTTCTATTATCACACTGCACTATTCATTATTTTTTAAGTAGGTGAATTTTATTTAAGTTCAATGTTTCATATACATTTGTGCCTCATATGATTGAACCTGGCTCAGAGGCACGCAAAGCAAGAGAGAGCCCTTAAAGTTCTATTATCACACTGCACTATTCATTATTTTTTAAGTAGGTGAATTTTATTTAAGTTCAATGTTTCATATACATTTGTGCCTCATATGTGAGAATTTGTGCATAGTCGTATATTTTAATCACAAAACTTTGAAAATAATCTATCGACACAAGGCTATACAGATCATGCAGCACAATAACTGAAATGTCAGTGGGGGACCTAGAACTTAAAAAATATCTAGGATTTACAATTTGGGAAGACCTTGTCCTTAGACTAATTTTGACCTTATTTAATTCCTGAAACAGAATTTTTTTCTCCCTTCGATCTATGTTGTTCCTTGCTACTTCATTGCAGAAAATGTAATAGATCAGATCAACTTTAAATCAATGTCTGTAAAGGTTGGTGGGATTATTCTTGTTTGTTTGTTTGTTTGTTTTGTTTTTGTATCATATCCAGTGTTAGGCAGTTCTATCTGTCTCTGTACTCTTAGATCTTACTCCTCTGTTTTTACTCCATGGCTCTCAGGGTTCACTCCTGTTGGTGGAACCATATGAGGTCTGAGGATCAAATCCAGCTTGGCCAAATGATAACTAAGTACCCTACATGCTGTACTTTCACTCTGACCCTAGTGAATGAAATTATTATTATGATGGAGGGGAGTGGAGAGAGTGGGAGAGGGAAATGAATAATAAAAAAGAAGACAATAGAGAGAATAAAGACGTGAGAAAGAACAGGAGGAGAAGAGAAATATATAGAAGAGAAGGAAGAGGAAGAGAAGAAAAAATCCAAAACCAAGATCAAGACAAAGATTAAAAAAAGAAAGAATGAAAATCTAGGAGTGAAAAATGAAGGGATGGAGGAACAAAAGGATCTGGTGACTAATCTGAGACATTTGAGCCTCCATATTGAAGCTAACCAGGCATTCACTATAAGGTGACAGTGTTCTCCTGTTGAATATATTCACATAAAACTCCGAGAATTTAGAAAAGATTGTTCTCAGAAAAAATGATTTTGTTCACAAAATAAAATTACTGAACAACACTCAAAATATTAATATCTCCTTTATTTGGTTTGCTATAAGTGTGTGACTATTGTTTTCTTTTTCTTTTTTCTTTTTTTGTCAGAGCAATGGATTTTGTTTATTGACATAGGGACAAGGCTTTTAAGGGAAAATGTTAGTGAGAAACATAATGTGGGTAATATAGTTCAGACATTACAGCAACAAGATGGTATTCAGAGACAACAGTCACAAGGTACAAGGCATCATTGATTTGGATGGTATACAAAGATAGCAGTTACTTCTTTATGAATTACAGTGTTATCCTCACACTAACCTGCCTTTCCTGTACATCCCTATAAATTTAAACTATAAATTATTCCTCCCTTTGTGTAATAGCAATTTTTCTAGAATGCATTATTTCTATGGACCATCTTTACATAACTGCCAAGGTACAGATTCTAACACTTTTACAAGAACTCTTCATGTTTCAGTGAGGATTGCATTCTCCCTTGTGCAACAAGTGGTAAAGCTAATGTGTTCTACTCCAGATGATCTCTAGATAAAGGTCATTTAAATAGGTTTAAAGTTATGTTTGCCAACTTTTTAATTGTTTTCCTATAATAACTTTTATTGAAACTTTAGTTGTTCCTAAATTATGAACTTTCTTAAGGCAAATATATATGAGTTTCATAAGGAAGTGTTTCTATAAACATCTGTGTTTTGTTCATATAAGTTTCCTTTTAACACACATACATATGCACTCAAAACCAGTTTTCGCATTGTTTATAAACAATTGTTTATAAATTCCAAGTGAGTAGAAGAGGTATTGTGTCTTTAGGACATATTAAAAGTAATCATACTTAGAGCATACATGAATCTTAATTTTTTTCAAAGGCCAAATCATTTTTTTTATCCCAAACCCTCTGGTAATGCTACTTAGAAAAAAAAAAGTCTATTTTAAAGCTGCAAAGTGTGAATCAAGAAGTTGCTATGTATCAAGAACTAAGTTACAAGGTACAGAAACAGATATCACATGATCAGATCCATAACTTCAGTGGTCATACATTTGTCATTAAGGATTAATGCCCCACACCCAACAGCAATTCATAAATAGTTTCTAAATGCAGAAATTTTAGATGAATAAAGAAGTCTCATGTTTTTCATGATAATACTTTCAAACACTTTAGAAATATGGCATTAAAAACAATAAACATAGAGGAAAAACTAGAAAATAAATCTGTTAAATATATGAAGCATTTCAGCAGAAATTTTTTATTTTGGGTTTTTTTTTGGGGGGGGTCACACCCGGCAGTGCTCAGGGGTTACTCCTGGCTCCATACTCAGAAATTGCTCCTGGCAGGCACGGGGAACTATATGGAGCACCGGGATTCGAACCGATGACCTTTTGCATGAAAGGCAAACGCCTTACCTCCATGCTATCTCCCGGGCCCTCAGCAGAAATATTTTAAGGAAAAATTTAACCTTAGTTCTCATAGGATGATCATGTGTTTTGCAAAACAAATTCCATTCACTTTACAAACAGAGAAGATACCTACCTTGCATGGGGCAGACCCTAGTTTGGTCTCCTGTTTGCAGATGGACCCTTTGGAATAACCAGAAGTAATCCCTGTGTCTTAAACCTAAGACTAAGCTCTGAGCATCACTGGGTACTGCCAGCATAGCCCTTCACAAATCCTTCATTTTATAAGATTTTTTCTTCCCACCCTTCCTCCCTCCCTCTCTCCCTGGCTCCCTCCCTCCCTTCCTCCCTTCCACTCCACCTTTCCCCGCCAACCCTCCACTCCACCTATGTCCTCCAACCTTCTCTCCCAGGTTCCCTCCTTCCCCCTCTCCCCCTTTCCCCCTCTCTCTCCTCTTTCCTCCTTCCTTCTCCCCCTCCTTCCCTCTCTTCTTCCTTCCCTCTCTCCCTTCCTCCCACCCTTCCTTTCTTCCTTCATTTCATCCTTCCTTCCTTCCTATATGGTTTTGGGGCCACACCCAGTGGCGCTCAGGGGTTTTTCCTGGCTCTGTGTTCAAAAATCATTTCTGACAGGCTGGAGGACAATATGGATGCTGGGGATTGAACCCAGGTCCATCCTAGGTGGCAGCATGCAAAGCAAAGGTCCTACTGCTGTACTATTATTCTGGCCCCTAGATCCCCTTTAAAAAAAAAAAAAAGAAAGAAAAAAAGAAAATGATAAAGGGAAAATATCATTATCCCCTAAAAATCAAAAATCAAAAAATGATCATGATATCGCACAACAGAAGATTCAACACTCTACTTCTCAAGTACCTGTCACTTCTCAACTTTGCTCTACTTCACTGATCCCTGACCAAAACTGCGACTCCTGTTTGCCCTAGAAACCACACTTCCCACATTTTCAAAGTATTCTTCTCACAAAAGCAACCTGCTCTGCACTGTTTGCTTTTACAACTCTCTTTTTCATCCCAATATAGTTTCAATATCGCCGTAAAATCTTAAAAAGAATTTCAAAAACCCTAGAACACACGCTTTCCTGAGATCAAGTGATCCACTCACAGGTCTTGTGCTCAAGTCAGAGCTGTTAGTTAAACTGATTTTACACTCTCAGATAGAGAAGGAAAATGGCTTTTGTGATGAGCATCTGCTGTTTTGTTAAAAATGTGGTTAAAGACATTAACAAAAGTGACATTACCAGCTGTTCTAATGTCAAGCAGCTTAGCTAAACTGTTTTTTATCAAATGACAACATATGACACCAGAATCAATTCCAAACCAATAACACATTGTTACTTGTAAAACAGCTGAGAGAATTTAATTAAAATATAAATTCAAATTTTCCTGAAATAGGAACAACAAACTATAGTATAATGATAATTTTCACAAAAAAATTTTACTTCTATTTAGAGTAGAGCAAAAAAGAGAATCATTATAGACTCTATATTACGATGTATCAGAAACATTCTATTTTCTGATATAGAAACAAAACATTTGTTTTGTAGCATTCTTGTATGACAAAATATGGCAGTGAGTTTCTGGCCAGTAAAAATCTAACTTGGCTTCTATCCTTGAGTCTTCTACCTCCTGAAAATCATGACAACCAGAAGAAAAGAACTGTCTTGTGTGACTATGTTCAGCTTCCATATTTTTATCTGCCCATCATTTTTAATTATCAGACCATTAAAAGGTGGCAGATCAGTAGAATTGCCAACTGTGTTGTCCTTATGGCTAGAAGTCTGTGGCAGTTGATACAACTAATAAGCTCCTGGAATTCATCACAGACCTTATAAAAGAAAAACTGGCTGACACAGTCACAGCCATTCTTGAATAAATATTTAATTTCCATGCCCATGACCAGGGTAAGACCTAGTTCTGCCTTGTGCTTTGAATTCTGTGGACATTTTGTATGTACTATTATCAATAATGCAGTTCACAAATACCAAGCCTGCTGAAAAGGTCTGAGCTAAGATTTGCTTCTGTAAGAGTTGATGTGGTTTAGTCAATGGAAAAGATGCTACCAAGGGTACATTGTTCCTCCTAGATGAAAAATAAAGAGGCATGCTTTGGGAAAAAGCTTGCACCAGGAACATAAGGTACACTGTGCGTGGAGAGAGTTTCAAGATAGGTAACTCAGAGGGGACCTCCATTTGAGGGGAAAACATACCAAAACAGCAGAAGAGACAGAAGCAAACAAGCAGCTGCATGCCCCCATTTCTACTAAATGAAAGGAAGATGGGTCTGAAAGTCACAACCAGCATATGGAGACACAAAAAGAGACACTTGGGAAAAATCATCATGCATTGGAATTCATGACACCTGCTTCCCCACGAATCTCACTGTGTTAGTACTGAGTGGATAAATTAATTCCTTAAATCACGTAAGGGGAGGGAAGGTGGTTCTCACTGAGAATGGAGTAAAGGCACTGCTGGTGATAACAAGAAGAACATAAGCCAGAGGCCAGAAGAACCTTTCAACAATCAGGGTATAACACTCACAGATCACCAAGAGCTGCACGTTGGAGAATATGAGGTAAGGACCACACATAATGAGAATTGTCTGGAGTTGGGTGAAAGGATGGAGAGAATAGGTAAAATACCTTATAAAGGTCATTCCAAAGCTTTTACTATAGAAAAGGTTCCTTCAAATTTCTGGGTTCTATGTTTCCAAGTAAACCTGATCAATTGTGACATTTACATAAAATAATGTTTTGTGGGAATAAGACAAGTGGTAGCACACATAAGAGTCTTTGAGTTTGATCCCTAGTGCGTTTTTCTGCCTGCAGGACAGCTAAGTGTAGCCATAGTGACCCCATACCACTAGACCACTAGGCCACACTATCACCAGGCCACTTCTTTAAAAATATAAATACTTTCAGGGCCAGAGCAATAGTACAAAATGAAATAGTACAAAATTAAATAGACATCTCATCTGGTTCCTCTGAGAAATGCTAGGTGAGATTCCTGAGAGCAGAGCAAAGAATATCCTCTGCTTTAGTAGGGTTTCCCAGATAGTTGGGTTTTGTTTTTGTTTTGCTTTCAAAGTCTTATATCTGCTATGGTCAACTATTTGAATCTTCTGTGTCAGAAGGAATAGCATTTAGACAACATACCTTGTCATTTGCAAATTTTCACATTGTCCTGATTATTCATTACTTTATTAACACATTCTTTTCAAAAGCCAATTAGAACTCTCAGTTCAGGTACAGTTCCCCAAACATTTATAAAATTGAATAATCATAGTGTCATGGAAAAGGAGGAACTCAAGCTTTCTTCTCTCTGGCATAATTATTGCAGAGCGCTATGCATTTCTGTTTTTTGTTTTTGTTTTTGTTTTTGTTTTTTGGGTCACACCCGGCAGTGCTCAGGGGTTACTCCTGGCTCCATGCTCAGAAATTGCTCCTGGCAGGCACAGGGGACCATATGGGGCACCGGGATTCGAACCGATGACCTTTTGCATGAAAGGCAAACGCCTTACCTCCATGCTATCTCCCGGGCCCCTAAGCATTTCTAAGATGTCTATGAATTCACAGTATTTACCTCTCAGTTGTGACATCCAAATCTGAGACACTACTAAAACTCAGTCCAGACTGTGAATCAATAATCTTTAGCCATTATTATCAGACAAGATCCTACATAAATATGAATTTGTTTATATGATTAACTGATCATTTCCCTATATTTCAATAAATATCATATAGTATTCATTTACCCAGAATTATATACCCAGAATTCAGGCAGTGCCTAACTCAAAGCAGAAGTTTAGTTAAGCCACTTTTTTGGATGGTACCAGGACCAAACAGTCATGAGATGATTGAGTGGAAATAAAAAATGGTCAGACTTAAACACCAAACCCAAAGTCAATGACAACAGAATTGATACCCAATCTATAACAAACTATACACAGAGGGGACCAGTTACACTAGCAGTATGGGGTCAAAAGAGGGAGATACATAGGGGCCCAGGAGATAGCATGGAGGTAAGGCGTTTGCCTTTCATGCAAAAGGTCATTGGTTCGAATCCCGGGGCCCCGTATGGTCCCCCGTGCCTGCCAGGAGCAATTTCTGAGCATGGAGCCAGGAGTAACCCCTGAGCACTGCCGGGTGTGACACAAAAACCAAAAAAAAAAAAAAAAAAAAAAAGAGGGAGATATAGGATTCATGCTTAGAACAAGGAGGTGAAGGGAGGACAACATGGTAGTGGGAATGCCCCTGATTCATTGTCACCTTAAATATTACTGTGAAAGATTCGTAGTTCACTTGGTCACAATAAAAATTATTAAATAAAAAAACACTTTCTGGATTTATACTCGGGTGGTAGTTGATAAAATACAGCACAATTAAGTTAGCAGATAATGGAATAACATTGGAACTTTTTGGGGAAAAAAAGGCTTTTTTGAAACCTTAAAATAAGCCACTATAGTTAGGCTCCAACAACCTGCAACTGAGAAAGATGAACATTAACCAAACAACAAGAATAGGGAATAAATGTCTGCGAAGAGAGGACTTCAGAGGTTACTAAGAGTGTCCCTGATAGCATCTGAGGATTACAAAATGTCATATTACTAAAACGTCATCAGGGTCCTAATTAAAAGAAAAGTCTGTTCTTTGGCAAGCTCTGATGGATAGCCAAGGTACCGATGGGATGTGGCTTATCAAACCAACTTGAAAACACCACTTGCTGGTGACTTTGCCCAGCTGTACCATCTCATGTTTCCTAGTTGGAAATTAGAAATAACAGAACATTATCTGACAGGTTGATTAAGACACAGAAGATGTTACAAAAGGCCCTTTTGACATTATAATCTCCACACAGTCAGAGGTAGACTCCAACTTGCCATCATTATTGAAAGCAATTGTTAAAAAAAAATCATGCAGAAGGAGAGCATTCCTATATAGCTGTCAAATAAATTACTCAGTCTACAGGTGATTTCTATGATCTTGATTTACTGCCCAGAGTGGTCTTGCCAGGGCTGCTTTGGTATTCTTTTGCCAAATGACTACTGTCTCTGTTATGGGGAAATTGGGTTTATAGCAAGGAAGAGTCACGGAAACCAGGATTCTATCTTCACTAAGTTTTCTCTAGCTCCAATTACATTTCCATCTATGGTCTAAAATTGCCTACTTCCTAATCAATCTCTTTCTTTGGTATTCCAAACTCCAATTTTCCAGATGAAAACATCCTAGTAAGAAATGCTGTGCAAGAAAGCAGTAATGCAAAAGCAAGTGTTTTTTTTCCAGTTTGAATTCCAGTTCTTGGGAAATGTAATAGATTCAATTCAATAAGAGAGCAGGGAACAGAAACCCAAGTGTTTTGTTTGTTTGTTTGTTTGTTTTTTATGAGTCAGGAAAGTAATCTAAATGAGTTAAGTAAGCATATGAGAATGAAGAGAGATTTGAGAACTATGAAAAATAAGTGAAACATTGAACTCTGGGGGATACTAGAAAGCCCCACTTTATTGGGTAGCTAGGGGGGAAACTCTCCTGGGGCTGTGGACTACCATACATATAGTGTTTGCTCAAGAAGAATTTAAGTGCATGAATTCCTGTAATATTCTGTTATTTCTTTCTTATGAGTTCCACCAACATAACGCTTTTTAGATATTTACTGACTTATAAAGGGACTTACATTTCTATTTCCTTCAGTGAAATTGCTATTTGGGAAGTGCAGAACTTACTCAGAAATTTAAAACTTAAAAGAAAAGTTGAATTAAATCCATTGATGCATGGTGAAGATACCACTAACGTCATTTCCAGAAACACAAAATCCACATGCCTCATTGTCATAAGAATTTGACTTCACCTTGTTAGAAGTAGGCATAATATAGAATAAATTGGCAGGCCGTAATATATTAGGGGAAGCTTTGTTTCCTGCCAGACCTACAAAATAAAGAATTAATGATAATAATTGCTATCTTTGCACAAACGAGGAAAAGAAAAAAATTGTTTAGTTTCACCAATGGAGAGTGTAGTGTTAGAAAAATGTGGACATAAAATTCTACTATTAGTAGTATTGCAAATCTATGCCTGGAAAAAAATTTAATGTACTCTCTTCTAAGTACTCAGAAGAACAAAAGTAGATATGAAGCATATATATTTATATATATGCATTTATATGAATATATGCTGAAACCATATAGCCATGTCATTAGTGGAAACATCAAGGAGCACAGAGTGTAAATATGAGAAGTGTTAATTCCATTGCTCAGTGAACAAGAGAACAATAAAACTCATATTCTAAACATAGGCCAAAACATAGGCCAAGATGAATCAAAATTTATCTTGGAGGAGTTGATGTTGTATGGGAGCTTTCTTATTTCTGAATATAATGATATTTAAGCAAATAATTTTTTTTAGAAGTCACATCCAGCTGTGCTCAGGGCTTACTCCTGACTGTACTTGAAGTTCACTTCAGGTAGACTTAAAGAATCATATGGGGTGCTAGAGATAAAGCTTGGCTTGACTGCATGAATACAAGGAAAACTTCATAGAACTGTCACGCTAGCCTCTTTAAACAAATAATCTAGATCAAAAGAAGTGATATTAGTTTCTGTTACAAGAACGCAGCTATATTTAACTTCAGCTCGTGTAAAAACTTAAGGATAAATGACTGAATGTAATGCAGTGAGTGCATACTCACTATATTCTTTATACAAGTGTATAAAGTATATTTGTGAGGAAGCATTGGAGTTGATTTACAAATCTATAAAGTCGGATTATAGTCCAAATAATCCTATGTCATGTGTATTCAACTTTATTTCAAGCTTACAAGAAAAAATCTCATCTTAGCATCAACATACATTTTGTTTGTTTGCTTTTGGGTCAGACTCATCTTTGTTTGAGACTTGCTTATTCCTGGCTGTGCATTCATGCTTCACTTCTGACAGGGAAAGTAAATCATAGGCGATGTAGGGTTCAAACTGGGGCTACCTATTTGTAAGGTAAATACCGTACCTAGTATAGTATTTCTCCATCCTCTAAGCATACACAGTGTTTACTAAGTAAACATATAATGCCAAATGCCATAGGCTAGCTCAGTTAAACCATCAATTAAATTCATCCTAAGAATTCAAGCATCATTCCTATCCCCAAAATACAAATAAGTGAGTGAATTCTCATAGTTTCCGAGAGTAATGATGGAGCTGTATCACAGCGAAAGCCAAACAAATTCCATAATTCTATGAAAAACAAATTATATCTCAAAATGCCAACTATTTCTAAATAACATATATATGCACATATAATATATATTACCTCATGGGATTTTTCATTAAAAAAATCATATTTTTTATTTTTTTGCCTATATTCTTTTTATAAGTCTGACATCAGTACCTTGTCACCTTAAATTGGCAGCAGGTATTTTTCAAAAAAATAAGAAACAGAGAAGGTAAGTCAGGAAGTAAAGAACTTTTAAGCCCATGTCCCAAGAGAAAGAAATTAATTTTGCAAGAATGAATGAAAGTCCACTCTATTAATGATCCCTGAAGACAAAGTTCAGCTCCACAAATAGACCTAAAACAGTCTTGCTTTATATGAATTAGTTCCTCTCCCTTAGAAGTTAGCCTCCCACACGGTTACTCATGTATGTGTGCAATCTTTTTCTTTCATCAGATTTCCGCTTCAATGCCACTTTCCCATTTCTAAAACAGCCTTGCAAGCATCATTCTATATCCCAGAATCTACTTTGTATTATTCTTTTTTTTTTTTTTTTTTTGGTTTTTGGGTCACACCCGGCAGTGCTCAGGGGTTACTCCTGGCTCCATGCTCAGAAATTGCTCCTGGCAGGCAGGGGGGACCATATGGGGCACCGGGATTCGAACCGATGACCTTTTGCATGAAAGGCAAACGCCTTACCTCCATGCTATCTCCCAGGCCCCTACTTTGTATTATTCTTAACAATTAGGAATATGAGGCAGCATATATATTCAAGTATTTTGTGATCCTAATGCTCAACATAAATGATGCATGTATCCTCTTAGTCCCCAAATAAAAGTTAGTATGTATTCAATATTTATTTGTTGAATAACAGCATAAACTGTGTCCTATAGAAATGCATTTCCATTTTTATTTTGTTAGACAATTTCAGATGTAAATATATGATTTAATATATAAGCATTTACACATATGCTGTATCAAATATGATAAATATGTATATATCAAATTATGTTGTTGGTTCACTGGTCCTACCCTAATTAATGTTCCTACTCCACTTTAAGGTGAGATCTGGTGATGGGATTATTAGATTATTCCCTACTTGGTATTCCTCTCCCACCCTAGGGTGTGGACTGATGTTTGTCAATAAATGTAGGCATCTGAGAAAGGCAGAGGTTCATTCTTCTGTCTTCTTCCACTGAGCTGTGTTCCTTCTTAGGAACAGAGAGCTTAGGTGGTTGAATTCCTTACTTGACTGCTGGATTTCCTGAACCATTCTTGTATCTCTTCATGTGTGGATTATTTCCTGTGTCAACTTTTGCTTCCAGGCCTGCATCTCACCAGATCCTCATTTTGGGATCTAAAATAACTAAAATTATGTTAATTATTTATATATACTAATGTAAATTAAATTTACACATATATATTTGTATTCTGCAATTTATATTTTTATTAATGCTGAGTAGTCTCATTCATAATCATAATTAGTTCATCAATCATAATGACTGAATAGATGAATATAAGCAAAGATTCATAATAACTGAACATTGCAGAACTAGAGAGGATGCTGACATGGTGAACAATCTTGTGAAGTTTGTGAGGAACTCTGCACTTTTTAGGAACTTCATGACTTTATCGGTAATATATTTTTCTATGTCTTGTTCTCCACTGAACTATGCAGAATCCAATGCTAGGTATTAGCTTTTATGGAATTTTAAATATTTCATTAAGTCTTCCCAAGCTAATCAAATTGCTATATTTAATTAGAAATTTATCATTTTGATGATCAGGGACAGAGGTGTCAAAAATTCGAAGTCAATGCTCACAGTTTTCTGCAGGGGGTCTGATAATAAACACTTGAAAGAATCCCCTCATGGAAGAATGAATGACAAAAAAAAAACTGGTTACATATCTCCAGAGAGGTATTTTCCACCCCTTCATTAAGTGTGTTAGGCTGATGTAATTAATCTAACACAAAGAACAGATTTTACCCTTCATTTTCAAGTACATTGTCTATTAACAATTTCCATGAGTACTTTGATTATGCAAGGCTCTTGTCAATGGATCTCTGCCAATGCCAACTATAATGCTAATGACCTGTGATTGCCAGCTCCAAGGTGAAGGATCATTCTTGGGCCTATCTCTACAAGAAGACTTTCCTTAAAATAATCTTGGATAGCAAGTGTCCACTGCCTACTTGCCAGAGCTGCCTCTACTGGAGACTAAATGAGGAAAGAGAGAGGAAATATTCTAATTAATATTTACTTAGATTATTGACTTAATTGACAAAGAATATCAATTCAGTATATATCCTTATTCCAAGGAGAGGAACTGGGAACCTTAGCCTGCATTTTTATCAATGCCAGTTTTCTATGCTGGGTTATGGTATATATCCTGTGATTTTAATGGTACCATAGAGTGCAGCTAAAAGGGTGAAGGTTATTATCTGTAACGATTGATACTCTCTCTGCCACAGCAGATTCTTCCTTTTCTCTATTATGGTGAATCCTATTAAAAACTGGGTGACAATCCTGAAAACCCCAGCAGACATCAAATCTCAACATTGACTTGACATATTGGAATGCTTGATGCTATTCACTTTCCAGCTTCACGCCCCTTCAGCACCACTGGAATCAAAGTTGAAGGACTCTTTGAACTCAGCATAAAAGTGCATGGATGATCTACATTGTCACTAGCTTCTATTCAGTCAAATAAGAAAAATGTTATTGGTATATATACTAAACTAATGGAAAGATTGACAATAATAGTATGGATCAGAGATAGGAGAAAACATACCGACAAGTTTGCAATCTCACTGCTCCTTCCTTATCCCACCTACTTTATGAACCAAAATCAAAAGACAAAGAATTCTGATCAAAGAATTTGAGAACATTAAGAATATCAATTAAAGGGCCCGGGAGATAGCATGGAGGTAAGGCACTTGCCTTTCATGTGAAAGGTCATCGGTTCGAATCCCGGTGCCCCATATGGTCCCCTGTGCCTGCCAGGAGCAATTTCTGAGCATGGAGCCAAAAAAAAAAAAAAAAAACAAAAAAGAATATCAATTAAAAAATACTTTATGGGCTACTATCTTTCCCTTAAAGACTGAATTATGTAAATATCTTGGGTCATACAAATAAAAATAGTTATGTATGAAAATAGGACAAAGGAAAGTAAATCTGAGATGTAAAAATATATTTTGTTTTATGTAGTTTAATACAGTTTTCATTTATTTCTTATTTGAGTGAGCACAGTGTAACAAAAATTATGAAAACTCTTTTGTGAACATTTTATTTTAAATAGATAAAGTATAAGCCATACAAGGTAACCATTTTAACTCTATTATTAAATACCTTGAAAGTATTTTTCATCAAAGCTTGGTGTATTCCTTAGTGTATTTCAGGAAAGTAATGTCTCAAGTCAATAAAGGATGGTAATTTTCACACATCTTCAAAATACAAAAGCTACTGGGTGGTGGCAGGGTATTGGAGGACATTCAGAAGAAATATTTAAGCTATTCAAAGAATTTGCATCAGAGTGGTCATCCAAACTTCAACTTACAAATGCAGCAAAGGTGAAAAACAATTCTCAGGAAAAAGAATGTAGAATAAAAAAAAATAGATACAGAGAGAAATTATGGCATTAATGTGTAAATTTGCTCTGAATGACATGAAAAATTTGCAGGACCCATACCAGAAATCATGCAGACAGATGAAATGGACTATTTTTAATTTAAATTATCCTATTTGTTTTCCTTTTTGAAGAATCATTATTCACCTAATATATCTCCTTAATTTGCTCCTGAAGGGCCTTTCAAGAGCAAGCATGTGATGTGAAAACTATACATTCCATGTCTGATTCACATTCTTAGTAGGATGGTAGATATAAAGGTTTTTGTTTAAACTACTGGAAAACAGCATTTTTTTGGTCAGATGTTCCATAAAACAATTTAAGGTAGCTATATGGTAAGAAAAAAATACTTTATCGTCATAATACTTTCCAGGAAATAAAGATATAAGAAAAGAAAGTAGAATGAAGTGATAACAAGCATCTCTAAATGCAACCATGACACACACTAGGTGTCGTTTTTATTTGATAAATATCGAAAAATAAAGGGTCCATTAAATGTAATTATGAATCTTGGTATATCTATTATATCAATCAATAATTTTTCTCCTTTGCTTAAAGTACATTTGTAAGAACCTATAATTTACGACATGATGTTTGAATGGAATAAATATATTCTATAGTCTATGTAGCATGAGTTGGGGACATAAATCTGTATGAACAAAAGTACACAAACTCAGTATTAATGGAAAGTTCAGGCCAAAATTGGAGAGAATTCTGATTCAAGTAATCATATAATTGAATAAATAACAGGAGATTAAATAAGAATTTGAGAATAAGTTCATATGATAGTTTACAGGTAGGGCATTTTTATTGTATGTAAGCCATTTTTTGTTTGGTATCTAACTTCCCATATAGTTCCTCAAGCAGTGCCTGAAGTAATTCTTGGATGAAGAGCCTGAGTACCCCTTGTGCACCACTGGGAATGGCCTAAAATCAAAACAAGAATTTGGGGAATAATAGGCTGCCTAATAAGGCAGAAATGATGTGAGTTGAGAATTAAGCATTCAATAGGCCAATAAGAGAAAGCAGGTGAAGGAAGTCTAGGGGCAGAAAGTGTTGAAAACCAAGAATATTAGGTGTAATGAGTCCATGATATAATAAATGGACAATGACTGGACCCCAGTCAATGCTGGTCTGAAATAATAGAAGAAGCCTAAACCCAACATCCTGACAAGAGATATTTTTCATTAATTAATTGGAAAGATCCAGCTAACTTTATCAAAGCAATATAACTGGTTAAATGCTTTGCTTCCATACATCCAGCTAATATACAATAAAATAAATATAGAAAAGTCTACCACGTTGTATCCTTGATTTTTCTTAAGTATTAGCACACTAACAGCTAATAGAACATATAAATATCTCCATTTCTAATGTGTAGCAACACTTATCAACACTTTATTTCTCTGGCTTTCTGATAATCACAAATAAAAACAACAATTATTAATAAAGATTGGTGGCAGCGCCCAGAATTTATTGATGACTCACTTTAGAAAGATATTGGACCTACCACTTTCTTTGCAATTTCAAAGCAAAATAAACTTCATTCTTAAAAAAAAAACAAAGGAACAAAAACTGTTGTATATCACAAAACGGAGATTTAGATATAAATTATTTGATCAAAATCATATAGGCAATTCATAGTCATACTGGTGAATTATGAGATGTCTTTGATTTTAAGATCAGCTTTTTTTAAATTCACTTAATATAAGATTATTTTTTAAAAAAGAACAAAGTGATTTCAATAATGTTTGACCATAAAATCTAGTAACAAAGTATTTTATTCCTAAATAAAATCTATGACAATTAAGCAATCATTTTCCAGCTTTGATTTCCCAGGCCACAAACAATTATTGTTTTCCACCTCTCTGACTTTACCTATTTTGAATGTTTTATGTTAAGTACAAGAATCACATAATATAAAAACTTTTATATCTGACTTTCACTTAGAATAATGCTTTTTATTTTTATACATAGTGACACATAACAAGGTTTGTTTCTTTATGACTAATACTTCATATTATATAAGTCACACATAATTAACTGATAAATATTTAAATTATTTTCATGTTTTATCTATTGTGTTAGTAGTGTTATTATCAGTCATACATTATTTCATTAAAAGCTTGGGGCCCGGGAGATAGCATGGAGATAAGACATTTGCCTTTCATGCAAAAGGTCATCGGTTCGAATCTCGGTGCCCCATATGGTCCCCCGTGTCTGCCAGGAACAATTTCTGAGCATGGAGCCAGGAGTACCCCCTGAGCACAGCTGAGTGTGACCCAAAAACCAAAAAAAAAAAAGTTTCTAATATCTCTATGACCTTACCAATGCAATATTAGTCATTGTTTTTGTTATAAATGTCCTAAGTGATATCAAGTGGCATTAGTGATTTTAACTTGTATTTATCTTATGACTTCTAATTTTATGGATTTATTTGCTGGCAATTTTACTTAACATATTCTGTAAATATCTATTAATTTTCTTTTGCCAAACTGGACTATTTGTCTTAATTTTGAAACATAAATATTTTAGATGCAAAGATCATTCAGGAATCAGATATGTAATTTGTTTTTTGATACTTTCTCTATTAGGCCCTAGTGTTCTTGATATCTTTTGAGACATAGTTACTTTATTTTAATGAATCAAATTCAGTTGTTTTTATTTGTTTTCTATTAACCTTTTTGATGTTTCTATTATAAATTTAAGAATCCACCACTACATTTATGGTCATGATGTTTCATATATCTATACCTGGTGATGTTTATTACTATTTCTGGATCTGTGCTAAAAAGAGACCCCTGCCAATGTTGAGGAGACCATATGTGATGCCAGGATTCAAACTAGAATTGTGGCAGATGGAGGTACACATGAGGCAAGTACCTTCCCTCCTGTACGATCTTTCTTTCCCATAAGGTTTTATGAATTTAGCTCTTATATTTAGGTCATTGATATATTTGGGCTAATCTTATATACAATGTGAAATATCAACATCCATGCTTTAAAGCACTAACCTTTGCAAATCAACAATGAACAATTTTGTAATCACAATGCTTAAATAAAGCAACTAAAATATAACAAAGAAAAAGTATTGCATAAAAAAGAAAAAAAATGCATTTTGAAAATAGGGAGAAAAAATCTTCCTCCACCAAAATTAAAGTAGAAGCAACTTTTTATTCCAAGAAGAGAGTTATTTAGGATTCAAACCCTCTAATAAGATTATATATTTTAAGAAGATGTCTTTTGTTTGGTTAGCAGTATATACAAATGCTTTATTTTAGTTGCTAATATAAAATAAGAAATTCTTCATAAGAAGACCTAGTTTTTCAATTCTCTTTGAAAAAAATTGAAAGTTTTAGTCACAGTTTTTTGGAGCTATAGAGAAAAAGAATGTTCAAAGCCTTAAAAGATTAAAGAATATTTAGGTTGACAAATACGTCATACCAGCATATCAGCAAAATTAATTTGCATCACTCAACATACTCTAGTAGGATTGTAGTCTCTGCCTATTAATTAAAGGCTGAATTACTTACATGTTTGTTGAAAGAATAATAGACACATGAAAAATCAAAGGACAGTAGGTTCAAGAAATAGGTGAAATTTTAAGAAGAAATTGGGAGCATAATGGTCTGGTGACATACTCCACTAAGATTATAGTTCTGCTCTGTTCACCTATAGCACATTATAAAATTTTCTTAGACACTTTCATTTGTTTGAACAATTATTTCTCCTTCATGTATCAATGCAGATGAAAACTTTATCACCATGTATCCCTAATTTCCATATCTAATGTAAGTAACTAACATTTGTTCCATGACAGCATTGTAACAGATTTAGTTATTTAATTGAGGGCCAGTGAAAAATGAAAATGCAAGATTAGTGATGAAATGAAGTATCTCAATATAATGATGGTAGTGACAGCAAACAAATAGAGGCTGAACCTAAAATAATAGAAGCTAGAGTTATACAGCCCTATGAAGTAGATCCTAACTATATTTTCCTTCCATCATCATAATGACATTGACGTCAACTCATTCACATTGCTTATTCTTGCTTTAAATCACTCCATCAGTAAGTACAATACCTGGGATGGAGTAAGTTTAAAGAAATATGGTTGATTGATTGAATAAGAGGATGGGGGTGGATAATGATTAATCACCATGAATTCCTAAGCTATTGTTCTAACATTCATTGTTAGCTGTTCCAAAAATGCTCCTTAAAATTTTATCTTCTCTAACAATGACACTATGTCAACCTATTCACAAAGCCCAACATTGTTAATGTCACATGTTAATAAAACTCCCATATTTCTGCATTAAATAGCTATTTATTAACACATGGCTGTAGAAACCAAATAACCAGGCACAGTACACTAAGTACTTCTATGATTTAATAAAAAACAATTAAATTAGGAGTTTGCTACATAAACTATAAAACTGATTTTTACCAAAGTGCCTAAACATAATGCAAGATATTGAGTAGGGTGATTCTCATGTTAATTATTAGTCTCGACCAACTAGTTCCAAACCTGAGAAATGGGTTATTTTAGAGATTGAAATTATTATCTAATTATTCCTAGTCACATTATATTATAATCAGTGTTTTACGAATTAAGGGAGAGATATGGTAAAACCAATTTTAACAAACAATAAAATGAATGCCTGATAAAATCAAGTGACATTTATCCAAAAGATGCAAAATGTTTTAAAATTCAAATCAATAAATGTGATGCAGATTGCCAACAGAATGAAAGAGAAAAGTATATCTGAACAAATGCAGAAAAAACATTTATCAAAATAACAACATACTTTCATAATTAAATATATCAAATCACTATATTCATTAAAATCATTAAATTTTAGTATTAAATTCACAGTTAACATTTATATTCAAGTGAAAAAAATTGGAAGTTATTCCTCTAAAAGCAGGAATAAGATAACTTTTACCAGGATAGTACTACAAAGTAATAGTAAATAGTAAAAGTAAAAGTGAGGGGCTGGAGTAGTGGCACAAGCAGTAAGGCATCTGCCTTGCCAATACTAGCCTAGGACAGACCATGGTTCAATCCCCCGGTGTCCCATTTGGTTCCCAAGCCAGGAGCGATTTCTAAGCACATAGCCAGGAGTACCCCTGAGCATCACTGGTGTGGCCCAAAAACAAACAAAGAGAGTGAAAAAATAGTAAACTAATAATATAGTAATGGTAAATAGTAGAACAATAATAGCGAATAGTAAAATAGTAAAAGATAATAGTAAATAGTAAAAAATAAAATAATAAAAACTCTTTACTCTAGTTAAATTATATTATATATAGAATATATAAAATTGATGCTAAACGGTTGGAAATAATTTTAATAAAGTTGGAGCATATAAATAAAAACACAAAAATCATTGTATTTTCTACATAACTACATGTCTTAAAATCTGAAAAATAAAACTCTCTCAGTCTCAATAGTTCAAAATCAACAAAATATTTAAGCATAAGTTTAAGGAGATGATCAATCTCCACACTCTAAGACTGTGAGAAAAGAAATTAAAGAAAACAAAACAACATGGAAAGATATATACAGTTTATGAGTCAGAATAATAATTTACCAATATTTCCCTACCCTTAATTCATTCAATAAATCCCATAATCCAGTTTCCAATTTGATACAAAATAAAAGCAAAAACGACGAAAACAAAAATAAATGTTATATCAATATTATATCAAATATATAATAAATCAATATTGATTGCATTGTTTAAATCAATATTATATAAAATGATAAAAGAAATGTTTACATATGCAACATTGACATAGCAAAAAATTTCAAAAATTAAAATGAATAGAATGTGAAGAAATACTTGTAACCCAAATATAAGAGAGGGGATTAACAGTAGCTCAAATAGTTCAATAGCAAACAAGTTTAAATAAAACTGTAGAGGAAGAGAAGAAAGATAGAACAATGTCTAAGGTGCATGCTGAAATGGATATGGCATGGGTTTAATCTCCAAAACCCCCTATGGCCCTTGAGCCCTGTAGGAATGATTGATTCCTGAGCATAGAACCAGGGTATATACTTGTTGGGTATGGCCCCTAAACAAAACAAATAAATACAGAGTATTTGATTCAACATTTTCAAAGTGATTTTTCTAAAATATAAATAAAAGGCTCAGCCTCACTCTTATCAACCTATACCTATGTACCAAATTTAATGTGCTATATATCTACCTACCAAATATAATCTGCCATATTTTATGAATGAATTGTTCTGAAGGACATCACAATGACTATACAAAATTCAAAGGATGGAAGTTAGATAAGTTAGTTTTCCATAAGAAAACTAAGAAAGATAATCTAAAAGAATTAGGGGCCCGGGAGATAGCATGGAGGTAAGGCTTTTGCCTTTCATGCAAAAGGTCATCGGTTCAAATCCCGGTGCCCCATATGGTCCCCCGTGCTTGCCAGGAGCAATTTCTGAGCATGGAGCCAGGAGTAACCCCTGAGCACTGCCGGGTGAGACCCAAAAACCAAAAAAAAAAAAAAAAGAATTAAAAAAGTATAATAATTGTTTCAAGGACCGAGGAGCAGAGTAATTAAGAGAATACATCTTCTAATGACAAACCTACAATTAGCAATAACTTTTATATACATAGAGTAGACGTTTCAAATGTTTTCACCTCTTCACCAGCAGGCAATTATGCAATGGTTGTGGATGAATAAACTAATAGCACTGTGATAAAAATTTTGCATTACACAAGTATCAATCACCTTAGACATGCACAATGTTATGTCAATTATGTTCCAATAAAGTTGAGAAAAAACTATGATGGTTTTGGTTTTTTTTTTTTTTTTTTTTGTAGTTTTTGGGTCACATTCGGCAGTGCTCAGGGGTCACTCCTGGCTCCATGCTCAGAAATTGTTCCTGGCAGACACGGGGGACCATATGGGGCACCGGGATTCGAACCAATGACCTTTTGCATGAAAGGCAAACGCCTTACCTCCATGCTATCTCCCGGGCCCCAAACTATGATGCTTTTAACAAAAGTTGCACCCAATTAAAAGTCAATGTATTTTAAGAAACAAAGCTAAAATGATCAGACTTGAACACCAAACCCAAAGTCAACGACACCAGAATTGATATCCAATCTACAACAAGCTACACAAGTGGAGCATCCTGGGTGGTAAAGGAGGAAGAAGTGACACACATGCTGGGAAAAGGGATGGAGGGAGGACAACACTACTAATGGTAGGAATTTCCCTTAGTCATTATCACTATGTACCTTAAATATTACTATGAAAGATTTGTAACTCACTTTGGCTACAATAAAACTTAAAAAAATTACATTCCCCTAAAAACTATTTTTTTTTTTTTTTTTTGGTTTTTGGGTCACACCCGGCAGTGCTCAGGGGTTACTCCTGGCTCCATGCTCAGAAATTGCTCCTGGCAGGCACGGGGGACCATATGGGGCACCGGGATTATAACCGATGACCTTTTGCATGAAAGGCAAATGCCTTACCTCCATGCTATCTCCCGGGCCCCCCCAAAAACTATTTTAAAAAAAGAAACAAAGCTAGTAAAACAGCATACATGAGATAGTGTAAAAACTGTGGATTTCATACAAAAAAACATGAATCAGAAATTCAATATAACATTCTGTCATTTTTTTAAAGTATCACATTTTTTCATATAACAATAAAAATATTCTGTACTGTCTAAAATGGTATTCATGCATTGTGTACTTCAAAAGGGCCTGTGTGACTAAAAACATGATGTGGTAGAATTTCTATAGGTTTAAATGTAAACAGCTACATATAGTAAGTAATTCCCAATGAAAGAGATTCTCTGAAAACTGACCAAGAAAAATAATTGTAGAGAAGTCATATATTAATGATCAAATATTTGCAAGTATTCTCAGGCAAACCTCACCTGTATTTATAAAGATAATCAAAATAACATCTACAGAAGCTGTATGATGTCTGAACAAACAACTGGCAATTTTCATGAGAAAAAGAACAAACCCCTAGGTAGTCAAGTTAGAAATAGTGTGATTTCTTAAATAAAGAAATTATTTTATAAAAGAACTAACGTAAGGAATGGGAGGAAAGCAAATCAAGCAAACAAGAAAGCTAAGAGCAAGACACAGAGGATTAGATAGTAAGCTTTCTCTAATAAGTTTCCAACTTACAAAAATGAAAAAAAGCAAATGTTAACAGAAGTGATGAATGATAGAATATATATAAGAAGCTGGTTCAATGAAAAGAGCTGTGTCAATCACATTTTCCCAGAAGCCTTGCAGTGACCTTTGATACTATGCCATAAAATCTGTTGCTTGGAAAATGGAGTGTCTCTTGGAGTTCTTAAGACATCCTCTGATTCTTCTCACTAGGGGCAAGAAGTACCCAAAGAAACAGAGATAGAAAAACAAGGCAATGTCTGAAAATCCAAAAGAGAAACAGAAAGAAAGTTAAAGCAGGGCCAGAAAGATAGGATAGGTGGTAAAGTGCTTGTCTTATATATGATTGACTTGGGTTTGATTCCAAGCACTTCATACAGGCCTAGAACCCTATCAGATCTGTAAGAAAATATGTGAGCACCAACAGGCATAATCCAGAAGCCAAATAAATTTTAAATGTAAAAAAGAAAAGAGAAATCAAAGATAAACTAGCAAGAGGCAATATGTATTCATGAAAAGAAGATTACAGGGAGAAAATGATTAAAAGTCAGATGGAAGCAAGTGTATTGAAATAGCTCATAAGGATCTAGGAAAAAATTATGCACATCAAAACAGGAAAAAGTAATGTTGCATATAAAATATGCACTATTAAATAAAAGAAAGGAGTGGGAGAAAGATATTAAGAGAATGATATAATAAATCTAGGTGTTTGTATATATAGATTCATATACATAACTTTTAATATACTGGGAAAATGTATCCCAGAATTTTATTGCCATGATGTAGAAAAATAGGTCCTAGCATATACAACTAGGATTAAACCAAATGTATTAACAGATGTATATGGTTTAGAGGAAGTCCTTATCAATTCTTTTTTCTATAAAATTCTGTAGATTAAAAATCATAATAAAACACGAGGTACAAACTATTCCTATAGATGTCATCCTTTCACCTGGCAATAGGCCATAATAGAACAAGCTAATTGAGGCTGGAAAATAGACAAATTTCATCTTATAACACATGGTAAGCAAGGTGTTTATTGAAAGTTCCAATTTTTCACCGTTGTTTGGCACTTTGAGAATAATGATTTCAGAATTCTTTCCTAAGGTATTATTATTACATGTATTCAGACAATGTCAGTAGACATATAATTACAACAAACAAAGTGATAGTCTTTTCTCCCTTATGGTTAAAGAAAGAATTCTCTTTCTATCACATTTCTTCTCCAGGAAAAAAAAATTAAAGAAAAAAATGTCATTTTCTTTGCTTTATTTCTAGCCTATTTGACATAGATTGGGCTGAGTCACAACTGTAAATATGAAAGCAGATAGGTGATTATAATCCCCAAACACTTTTATTTGCTAATATACTAAACAGGATTAATTTCACCAAGTAAACTAAATACTGTGATTCAACCTATATCTAGAAAACAGAGACTTAGAAGTGATTTAATATGAATTATATAGAGTAAGAAATATCTGGTTGACTATAACAAGTTTATTAAAAAATTTCTAATATGGAATACTTTTAGAAAATTGGGGAAGAACATATCTTGTTCATGCCTAAAATTTCTGATTCGTACTTGATTATTCAGTGTTAACAATATTTGATAAAACTTTATCTTTTCACTTGAGTTTTGTTTACTTGAGGCTAATTAGAACAGTGGTTAAGAAGCTTTTCTTGCATGGAGTTTACCATTGTTCATTCCTTAGCACTACATATGGTCCTTCAAAAATAATACTGACTGCAGTTAGAAGTGATCCTTAAATACAAAAGAGTGCAGTAAAACAGAGCAAAACAAAACATAAATCAGATTTCCAAATGGGTTTGGAGAAGAAAAATGATCACTTATGTAAGGGTGTATGTATAATTCAGATTTATTTCACTAATTTTAAATTTTAAATTTAAATTTAAGTTTATGAATTTTAATCACAATTTAAGCTTTTGCCTTTCCCCATCTCCTAAAAAATCCACTAAATTCCTTGACATTCTGGTCTCAGAAGATATATCCTGAAGAAAGGTCTTCAAAGATCAAATAAGGCTGAGAAATTTCAAGTGCTAAATACTTGTTCTAAATATCATAGAATGAGCATGCTAATGGTACAAAGTTTAGCAATAAAGAGATCCAGTTCTGCCCCCTAGCAATTTCCCAAAGTGTTCTTTATTGAAATCACCTTTTTCCCTCTACATAAAACTCTAACGTTGTACCTGAAGTTCTATAAGATGTACCTCCTGAATCAGTTTTAATAACAAAATAAAGTGCATCTCAAAATATATATATGTTAAATATACAGCACATAAAGGGTTTACAAAAAAGATAATAGAGGAGGCCAAAGACTCCTCAGAGTTTTTTTCATGGGAAGAAGAGATGTTAAAAATATCACCAGTCTGGGGCCGGGCGGTGGCGCTGCAGGTAAGGTGCCTGCCTTACCGCGCTAGCCTTGGACGGACCACGGTTCGATCCCCCGGTTCCCATATGGTCCCCCGTGCCTGCCAGGAGCGACTTCTGAGCGCATAGCCAGGAGTAACCCCTGAGCGTCACTGGGTGTGGCCCAAAAACCAAAAAAAAAAAAAAAAAAAAAAAA
>PVKC010011516.1:0-24592 GCA_004027635.1 Crocidura indochinensis
TGAGGAGGCCGAGATTTTTTGGAAAAGGATTTTTGGCAACACAGTTTCAGTTCTGAGCCATGGATGGGGGTGCAAGTTTTCCCCTCTTCTGTTTTAATGGCTTGTGGACCCCTGCAAGGGGTCGTGGCCATCTTTAAACATGGCTGCACGTGGCCCAGGCTTATAGGCACAGTCCATTTAGAAAGAGCCAAAATCAAACGGAAAAGTAGAAATCTCACCATAATCGCTGTTCTGTTGGGTCCAGGATTCAGATCCATGTTCAGGGCGCCATTTGTTGTATTAAATAAATAAAGATGAAGCTGGATGGAGATGAATGGAGGCCTCTGCCTGCTTTCCCAGGCCACGTGGCTCCATCCTCCATTAATCGATGGGTTTGGGGTCCAGGAAAGCAACGGGTAGAAATCTCACTCACAGGCAGGCTTCAGAAGTAACAGCTTTATTCATACCCTAACCACCACATGTTGTGGCCTATATCATAACCAATTAAGCATTCAGCTATTCTTAGCTAGCCCTGCATCTTAACTTCTTTCAGCCATCTTTCCTCTGACCTCCATGCTGGCAAAAGGCCAAAGACAAAAGAGCCTATTATGTTCTTCTTATATTATCCTTTTTTCTTTACTCTGTAAAAATATAAATATGTATTTATTAGAACCTTTATAAAATTTCCATGTATAACATATCTTTTTGTGTATTTATGCTATTTCCCACTAAATACAAAAATGAAAGAAAAGAGAATTGAGAAAACACCAATATGATATTTTTGTCATTGTACATTTGAAATGGAATGCTTCATAAGTTATGCAATTGGTGAAAATTGAAAGGAAAAAAAGATAACAGCTACACTGTTTAAAGAATTAATTTTACCCAGAAGCTGCTTCTTTCAAGTAAAGAAGCTATTCACTTTGTAATTCTCTGATTTCAATATATAATTTTTGTCAGGGTTTTGATAGCAATTGTTGTATAGTATCATATTCTTTGGATCTTAATGATTAAGTGGAAAGTTCCGAAGGTTTTATATATATATATATATGCATATATATATATATATATACACACACACTCATTTATATATAATTCTTGCCATACATGGACATTTTATAATTTTTTATGGGATCAAAAAGATTAGGGAGCAAAGTGTCTAAAAACATTTTTCAGTGTTAAGGTGCACTTGAGAATATATTGAAGTTTGGGGAATAATTTTCTAGAAAACAAACACACTTATTTTAGTTCTGTGGTTGTCTACAGTTGTCCACATTTGGAATTAGTTGCAGTTTGATTAGAATTCTGGCTCAACTGCTATCAGTTGTGAATGAGTTGGGTAATGGGAAAGTTAGATATCTTCATGTAAAATTTGAGAAAGTCCTTCTTGGGTGAATTTTATTTTGAGTCGTATCCAGTGACACTCAGGGGTTACTCTTGGCTCTGTGTTAAATCTGTGTTGGCAGGCTCAGGGGACCATATGAAATGCTGGGGATCGAATTTGGGTTGGCCATGTGCAAGGCAAACACCCAAACCCACTGTGCTATTACTTCAGCCCTTGGATGAATTTTTCTACAGCTCTATAGGTACTGTACTACATTTGTGATGATTCAGTGTGTGATCAGATCTTGGGATATGGAATGAAGAAATTGAAGACAATTTTGACTTGGCTATAAGAATTTTTCTCTCAAGTTGGTTCTTTAGCATCAAAAATATCTTAGTCACCTGAATGGCTGATAACTCATCTGGATGACTTAAGGACAAAAGTCAAGGACATACTAATGATGCTATTTCAGATGATAAATAGCTTTGACTCAGTTATTATAAATCAAAAGTTAACTTGAACCGCTTTAGTTCAAAGTTAGAAAAAGTTCAAAATTTTCTGACTGATTTACATTTAGTTATCAGAGGAGTCAATAGATCTTTGTAAAAAAGTTAAGTTCTTAAAACAATTGTTGGAATATTTGCCTAAATGACTTTGGAAGAAATGATCCAATTAGATTATAATTTTAACAGCAGTCCTTTGAAATAGTGGAGCTTTGTTTTGATGGTGCTCAAAGAAGGTACCATCAATAATTCCTGGATACAAAAAGAGCTACTGTTATTTTTCTTATTGCTAAGACACTCCTGGTATAGAAAGGTCATGACCCAGGCATTATCATTATATTCTTTGCAAGTTATCTTTGTATTTAAATAACTAGGCATATTTGCTGAACTTTTTCAGGAAATAGAGATAGGAAAAATAACTTTAATTTTTTTCTACTGTCTTTTTCTTTTTGTTTATGCATCTATTGGATTACTTTGTAGCATGAATATTTCAGGAAAACTAATGAACTCCAATGATATAAACTTGAGTGGAACTGGCTTGGATAGCAGAGTTCCAGAAGTTGCATTGATATCTGATGAGATGTGATATTGAGATCCAGAATGTCTTTAGATTCAATTTCTCTAGCCTTCTTTCATCTTGATCCTTTTATGGTTATCCCCTAGGCTGATTTTTCCAAGGGTAGAAAAAGTTAGTTGGAATAGTTCCAAATTAGTCATTGCAATTCCTCTCTTTTCTCCTAGGGAAAGAGAGAACATCAGCCTGATTGTTCCCACAGGCTACAATAATTTCAGTGTATCTCTTTTGCTGGAGTTGGACTATGTTTCCATTATCAGTCAATGGAATATACTTGGTGACTTTCATTTTAAAATTTTAAACCTGGTACTGCTTCAAATAATTATTTATTTATTTATTATTTATTTATTGTGGTTGATTGGCCATACATGGTGACGCTCAGGGGTTACTCCTGGCTATATACTCAGAAATTGCTCCTGGCTTGGGGGGCCATATGGGAAGCTGAGGGATCTCAAACCACTATTCATCCTAGGCTAGCACGTGCAAGGCAGACGCCTATCACTCCAGCCCCTGCTTCAAATAATTCTGATTTTATTGTTCTGGATAGTGGATTCCATGCATTGTCATTTAAAAATATTCCCTGTTTGGTAGATAGCCAAAGTTATATTTTTTTCAACTTAAGCCAACAAGTGTTCACTTTTAGATCTGAGAACATAACTTTTTGTGAAAGGAAAATCTGGCAAAATAAATATTGGGGAAGCCAACATCAAGTATCTGTTTGCAGCCAAAAGACTGGTTGGCATGGCATGTGTTTTTCTTTTTTCCTTGTCACCATAGTTTGGGGCAGCGAGCTACGGGGCATAGAGAATCAAATATAAATATAAATGTGTTTTGAGAGAGAGAGAGAGACAGAGAGAGACAGAGACAGAGGCACAGAGAGAATAGGCATATGCAAAATTGCTAATTTACTTTTTGTTTATAGCAGAAAGGGTATTGAAAAGATAGCTCCAAGGATTGGAGTATATGCTTTACAAACCTGCATTTCAACATTCGATACCATATTGTCTCCTGAACAGCACCCAGAGCACCCAGTATGGCTTCCTCCCAAACAAAAGCATAGGAGAAAATACAAAGATATTTTCAAGTTACTATGAGAGGAAAGTGTTAGCCTTTTATTTGGACTTACAGAGTAAGAAAGATGAAGAGTAAAGGGTAAAGAAGAGATAGAGTTAGAAAGTGAGGGTGAGGAAGTTAGAGAAGAAAACAATATATTCATCCAGAAATTATGTAAAAGTAAATTCCCTTATAAAATAAACCTAATCTTCTATGTCTGGTAGAATTAAGTTTCAACTTAAGGGTAAGGAATAAGTTCTTATTGTCCTTTTCAAATTACTTGTTCAAAAATTGTAATTCAAAAATTGTAGATATCACAGACTTTTCAGTTTATGAATAAGATTTTATATATCACGATTTCTTTGTTTTATATCACGATTTCTTATTTGTTCTCTTTAGATCCTGTTCTTTGAGGCCATACTAAAGAGAAATATAAATTTACTTTTTACTATTCATTTTTTCCAAAATCCAATTGTGAATTGAATCTACTGAGTTTAGAACTTTAAATTTGCACAAAAATTTTCTATGATTATTTTGCTGAAAGAGGACTGTAAGAATATGGACATGGACATTATATATTTATATAATGACCAGCTTAAACCAGGATTTATTATCAGTTTTTGTTGAATCTATATGTCTGTCAAAAGACATATTGACAACTAAAATGCATCATTTTATACCATTCATCTTATCACTTTTTTTGTTGTTGCGTTTTTATTTTTGCTACATCTACCTGTGCTCAGGGCTTACTCCTGGCTCAACCACACGTATATGGCTTAGTGACCATAATGGGTGATAAAGATCAAACCTGTTTTACTCTCTGACCATTTAATCCCCTTATATGCAGGACAGTGAGTACATCTCACTCTGCCTCCAGCCTTAGACAGATCAAAATATCATTATTGCTTATCCATTAAATTCTTTTTCAATAAGGAACCACCTGGACTAAAAGAGATATTGGCTTAAATGGTATCAGATAATGGAACTGAATGAATTTATGTAACACGTGGTGCTTATAAAGAGCAGAACAACTGCTGGGTAGCAAGGAAGGGTTAAAAATAAAAAGTCTGGAGCCTGGATAACTTGATAACGCAGGTTTCTGAAAAATTGTAGTTTGGGAATTTGTAGTTGAGGGAACAAGTTAGTACAAAGCCCCTGTAGCTAAAGAGAACTTTAATCCAAGCTAAGGAAGCCACCTAGTGGTTCATTGCAGAATTTAAGGCTGTATTTCTGAAGGAACTCAGAAGTACTACATGTTTCCTGTTCTTTTAATTATCATCACTAATTTGGTTGGATTTCTGATCAAGAGTAATATTCTGATTAGTTTCCATTATGTCCAATAGTGAGTGTTAGTTTTATAGAGAATAAATTGGCACACCATTTATCTGTATGATATTTTATTTATTTATAATTTAAATCAAAAGACAAAGCAGTGTAAAATGAACACTCAGATGAAACTAGAAGATGAATAAATGAAGACAAAGTAAGGAAAATTTGATCATTTAAAAATAATTTCTATATTATATACTATATATATTACATATATATCTTTAGTTTTCGTGTCTCATCCAGCGGCGCTCAGGGGTTACTCCTGGCTCTTCTTAGAAATCGCTCCTGGCAAGCTGGGAACCATATGTGATGCCCGGATTCGATACAGCGTCAGTCCTGGGTCAGCTGCGTGCAAGGCAAATGCCCTACCACTGTACTATCTCTCCAGCCCTTATTTATATTTTCTTAGGAGCCACACCTCATAGTGCTCAGGGATTATTTCTGGCTCTACACTCAGAAATTGCTCATGGCCAGCTCAGGGGACCATATGGGATGCCAGAAATTAAACCCGGTCAGTCTCATGCAAGTCAAGCAACCTACCAGCAGTGCTATTGCTTTGCCTGCAGTTTTATATGTTTTTAATATTTTTTGGTCACACCTGGCAGCACTCAGGTGTTATTCCTGGATCTGCTTTCAGAAATCATTCCTGGCAGACACTGGGAACCATATGGAATGCCAGGATTCGAACCACTGTCAGTCCTGGATCAGCTGCATGCAAGGCAAATGCCCTACCACTATGTTATCTTTCTGACCAATTCTTTTTTTTGAGAGGAGGGTCACACCTGGCATCGCTCAGGGGTTATTTCTGGCCCTACACTCAGAAATTGCTCCTGGCAGGTTCAGGGGATCATATGGGATGCTGGGATTTGAACCACTGACCTTCTGCATGCAAGGCAAATGCCCCTGACCCAATTCTTTTTTTTTTATGCCAGAACTCTATGTTTTCATTAAAGCTGTTCTATTTTAAAATACTGATATCGAGAAAGATGAAATTATTTTCAGGAAAAGCTGAACTATGCTCAAGAGCAGAGATTTTCTTCTGAGGTCCTCACAAATGAGCTATTGCCTTATGTCCAGTTCGTGTCTTCATTCTTCACGACTGGATTTATTCTGAGTCTGGGAAGATTATTGATTGTGTTTGAACTGATGTGCAGGAGAATGTGCACCAAACTCCTTAAGTGCTTGAACTCATTGGATTTTTCATAATAGATTTGGAAGTTCATTGTTTTGTTATCTGTATATTGCCAATAAGGACACAGGGATTCCATGAGTTTATAAACTTACTGAAAGTCAGACAATTGGTTAACAATGAAGCTGGAATTCAGACCCATGCAGTCTTGCTTTGTCATACATACTCTTTGTCCAGTGGTCTACATTGAATGGATAATTGGGTTGCAATAAGATCTAGCTAGTAAAAATTACACTAGATTTTTTTTCTTCTTCAATCATTTAAATATTCTGTGAAGGATAATGAGATTGAGAGACAGTGAGACAGATGAGAGAGAGAGAGAGAGAGAGAAATAGGAATGAACACTGAATTTTACCACTTCCAAAGAACAACTGAAATCTTCTTATGATATATTATTAGACATCACATTATATTGTTGACATGAAAATGTACTTTATTTTGTTAGTTTTTCTGTTTAAAATGGCATTTTTCAATATATTTGAATGGCAGCTAAAGTGATTTAAGCAGGTAGGTTGATTAACAGTGATTAAGGCAACCTTGAAAGGAACTTATTGGAGGAATAATGGCATCATTGAAATATTTTTAACTAGAGGAATCAAAATATCATGTAACTGAATTTAAATTACGCATTTAGAAATGCTTCCTTTAAAACCTTGCCTTATGATGGCTTTTGTGGTTAACATTTTTGCTAAAGGGGAAAAGTTTTACTCTAGAAAATAACTGTATTAAGGAGATAAGGCTCCTTAAAAATAAATTTTCAGGATATTTAATAGCTCAGTATTTACTTAGCTCAGTACATATTCAAATGCACCCTAAGGATTTATGTTCTGAACGAATGATGGGACCAACATGAGAACTTACTAGTATCAGTATCATTGGAACTTTCATAATGATAATCCCCCTTCTAATAGTTCTGTTGATTTTTTGTTTGCTTGTTTGCTTCTTTATTTTTAGAAGGGCTTTGTTTTTTTGTTTGTTTGTTTGTTTTTGGGGGGCACACCCGGTGGCGCTCAGGGGTTACTCCTGGCTATTCACTCAGAAGTCGCTCCTGGCAGGCACGGGGACCATATGGGGAACCGGGGGATCGAACCGCGGTCCGTCCTAGGTTCTTTAGAAGGGATTTGGATCACAGTGATGTTCAGGGGCAACTCCTGCCTCTGGGCTATTAGTGACATTATATTCCGAGGATTGAACCAGGGCCAACTGCTTGCAAGACAAACTCCTTATCTCCTGTGTTGTTTCTCTGGCCCTAGTTCCGCTGTGGAACACAAGTAAAAGAGAGCAATGCTGATATAAGGTGATGGAAATATTGGATGGGAATCTAGAAATTGTAAATTCTCAAGTCTACTTTATTATGCTAACAAAAATACACTTATGAACTTTAGAGTTAGACTGGATTCAAATATAAATTCTTATACTTATTAGCTGTATGACTTAAACTAACCAGTGAATCTCTTTGGGTCTCAACTTCTTTATTTATAAGATCAATTTAATAATACCTGGATTTTACCAGAGGCTCACTTTTTACTGTGCTTTTTTTTTTTTTTTTTTGGTTTTTGGGTCACACCCGGCAGTGCTCAGGGGTTACTCCTGGCTCCATGCTCAGAAATTGCTCCTGGCAGGCACGGGGGACCATATGGGGCACCGGGATTCGAACCGATGACCTTTTGCATGAAAGGCAAACGCCTTACCTCCATGCTATCTCCCGGGCCCCTTTACTATGCTTTTATATACGTTTTACCTTGATAACAGTTTAAAATGGAATAGTTTCAATTGTGATTTTCACTTTGTAGGTGAGAACTTTGAAGTTGAGAGAACAGGTAACATGAATTTAATTGGGTTAATTTTAGGAATGTGCTATACCACCTAGTAAAGAGCAGGCTTCCGTGATAAGAGGGCTACTCTGTTCCTGTTGCGTTGATCTCACCTGATTCCTCATCTTTTAGATATGCTGTGAAGGTTAGTGAGAAAAAGTACTACATGTTTCAACAGTTTAAGTCTGGGAATTAGATAGATGTTTTAGATCAAAGGAGGAAATAAAATGAGATCTTAATTTTCCTGCAGGAGTGGCAAAAACTCAACTATGATATCTACACTCTGCGACAGATTCGAAGGGAAGTGAGAAATCGTTGGAAGCACATTTTAGAAGATTTAGGTGAGTCTGGAAGTGATGATGAAATAGTAAATATTACAAGTTGTGATAAGGCAGTAATTGAATAATTAAGGCTACTGTGTGCTAATTATTTGCAAGCATAGTCAAATGCTATTTCTGCTTTTCTTTTTTTTTTTTGTGGATTTTGGGTCACACCCGGCAGTGCTCAGGGGTTACTCCTGGCTCCATGCTCAGAAATTGCTCCTGGCAGGCACGGGGGACCATATGGGGCACCGGGATTCGAACCAATGACCTTCTGCATGAAAGGCAAGAGCCTTACCTCTATGCTATCTCCCGGGCCCCGCTATTTCTGCTTTCACTAGTCTTGAGCATTTCTTTTTTTTTTTCTTTTGGTTTTGTGGTCACACCTGGCAGCACTAAGGGTTACTCCTGGCTCTGTGCTCAGAAATTGCTCCTGGCAGGCATGGGGGATAATATGGGATGCTGTGATTTGAACCACCATCCCTTCTAAAATTCAAGGCTCACGCCCTACCACTATGCTATCTCTCTGACCCTTGAGCATTTCTTTTGCCATGTGTTACTACTACATTTGCCTTCAGGATTGAATAGCATAAGACCATGGAATCAATGATTCTGCTGAATATCTTTTGGTATTGCACAATGATTGAATTAATGGAAATAGTTGGTCAATTAGATTTATAAGATAGGACAAATTAGGAGAAATAGAAGATAGGACAATTCAGTGTAGACTTTGAGAAGTATTACAAAGCAGACACCTTCAGAATTGAGAAAAGCACCTAGGATATTAGGTTAGACATTGGATATGTTTTCACTTGATTCTTCTATATTTGTAAACAAACATAAATCACTTTTATCCTTTTATTTTCTATTAAGCTCAAGTTATTTATTTATTTTTGTGTGAAATGTTTTGTTTTCTGGTTTTTATTTACTTATTTTTAAATGATATCTTTATTTAGGCACCATGATTACAAACATGTTTGTAGTTGAGTTTCAGTTTTTAGTTATAAAACACACACACACACACACACACACACACACACACACAACCCTCTTCACTAGTGCAAGCTTCCTACCACCAATGACCTATCTCCCTCCTCCCCATCCCCTGTCTGTATTCGAGACAGGCATACTACTTCTCTCACTCACTACCATTGTCAGGATATTGTTAGTGTATTTATTTCACTAAGCTCAATTTAATGTTTAAAAGTGAATTTACCAAATTAGTGTTCTTGTTCCTGTTGCTTTGATTCTTTTGTTTGTTTGTTTGGGGTCACATCAGTGATGCACAGAGTTACTTTTGGCTCTGTACTGAGGAATACCTCCAGGCAGGCTGAGGGACCTATATAGGATGCCTGACATTAAACCCTGTTCATTTGTGTGTAAGACAAGCAAAACACCCTGTTCACTGTACTATCGCTCCAACCCCTCCTTTTGCTTTGATAGATAATTCAATACCCAATGTCCTTACTTTTCAAAAGTGGAGTTCTTGGTCACAGACATCATTTTGGGGGGCTGGGGTACAGTGAGATGTGGTGGGGTTTCTGCCCTCTTTACTCACCCAACATTATTGTGACTTCACTAATCACTTTATAATGTAAGTTCTTCAGTCATGTTAAAATCTAGGAGCCTTTTATGGTTTGGCTAACTACTTTTAATCAACCGATTCTGTTGCCCTACAAAAAGATATCCACATTTGGAGAATAAATACATACTGGCCATTTTGCAGGTTCAGAGAATGGTTGGGGTTCTGGAGACAGAGAAGGATATAAAGAAGAATTAGGAGCTGAGTTTCCAACCAAAAAGGGGCAGCCATCTGTCTGTGAGTGTATGTTTGAGAATTAATTTTGAATGAAAATTAAGTTGAATAAGAAGGACATCAAAAGCATTGAAAGATAGCCCCCTGCTGATCACATTGCTCCCAGTAGCACCTGGAATGGTATCTTTGGTTTCCTCTAGTGAACCCACTTTAGGTTCTCTTTCTAGGCTCCTTCAGAGCCAGACTACACAAAGGTGTTTCTTGTGACACTTTTCATCAGGGGTTAAACTTTTTTTTTTTTTCGTCTTAGGTTTTCAAAAGGAAGCTGACTCTTTGTTGTCAGTGACAAAACTCAGCACCATCAGTGATTCTAAAAACACCAGGAAAGCTCGAGAGATACTGTTAAAACTAGCAGAAGAGACTAATATTTTTCCAACAAGTTGGGAACTATCAGAGAGATATCTCTTTGTGGTGGTAAGTGGATGTACTTTTCATTTTGCCTTTGGTTTTGTTTTACATATTTGCTTTTCTGTGAAGTTCTGTAGATTTATTACTCCAGCAATATGAGTTCTCCATGGTCTGAGAAAACAATTCTGTCATAGTGAGTTCTGTTTTCCAGAGGTTAAGCAACATCAATATTATTGGAAAAAATAATTTGAGTTTCTAGGTTGCACTCAGATCAATTGAGCCTAGATTATGGCTCAAGATAATATATTTTTAGCTAATTCACTATGTAGTCAACTTTATAAACAATTTTTAGATGCAGAAGATTTGAGAAATATTGCTTACATAACCCAAAATTGCAAAAGAATTTGAAATGACTCATATGGGTGAAATGTTTCTGGGATATGGTAAGTAAATGATTATGATGGTCTCTACATATATTGAACAATTTAACTAATCACTTTACTCATATTTGCTAGTGTATGTTTTATGAATGTTGCATTGATCTTCTGTCAACATGGTTTTCATTTTTTAAACCTTTTTAAACTAATTGAGATTCTTTGATTTATAATATATTTATTTTTGTTTTTTGGGGCCATACCTGTTGGCTCTGTGCTCAGGGATCTTTCCTGGCAGGGCTCAGGAGACCATATGCAATGCCAGGGATCAAAGCTGGATTGGTTTCATGCAAGGCAACTACTTTGCTTGCTGTACTATCAGTCAATAATGTTAATGATAGTTTCCCATACACTTAATCCCAGCATCACAACCATCAACATTGTATACATCCTTACCTTTCCTCTGCCTCCCCTAAACACAATTCTCAGTTGTGTTGCTTTGGCCCTTTATTGCTACTTTACTCTGTATATTTAAGTCCCACATATGAGAGAAATTATTTTCTCTCCTTTCCTTCAGATTGACTTTACTCAGTATGATATCCTATAGTTCCATCCGTGTTGTGGAAAATTGTGTGATTTTGTTCTTTTATGGAGTTACATAGTATTCCAGGTCTGTTTTCATCTTAACTAAATAATATTTTTCTTACTTTTTTTTTAAACAGGACCGTCTGATTGCTCTTGATGCAGCAGAGGAGTTCCTTAAAATTGCCAGTCAGACTTACCCCAAAAGACTTGGAGTCCCCTGTTTGGCAGATGGCCCAAAAGAACTGCACTATCTTCCATTTCCAAGTCCTTAAAGGGAAGGCTGAGAGTAGGCAGAATTGGAATCTTCTACAGAAACTCAAAGTTGGATGCAAAATTGAACATATTCTCATAAAAAATGAGCAGGGAGCGTGAACCATATGAAACATGTGAAAGCAACTGAAATATGCTATTTAGTTCTACCAACATCAAAGGGTTTGGATATCTGGTCTTCATGAGGAAAACAGTAATTTTTCTATGAAATGTTCCGACTACATGGAAACAGCATTGAATCAGAGAACTGGTTGGGAATATTTTATGATAAAACAGACTCTAAGAACTTGTTGCTCTGGTTTTGGTTTTGATTGTACAATAATATCTACCCATTAATCTTATTGGGCAAATGGAATATTCTGCCAGGTATAATAAGATTAATAGAGTTCTCACTGAGCCTAGAATACTGAAATAGTTGTTCTATAATGCAGTCTAACACCAAGATTTAGAGATTATATGACCTATCTTTTATTTGGAAAAGCATTTAGAATCTGAAGGGGTCAGAGGCATCATTTTGATTATTGCTTCAGTCATAATTATTCAGAAGAAAGAACTGCCTAGGAGTGCTGGTCAAAGTTCCACATAGAATGACTCTAGGCAAAATTTCTGTTACTAGACATCAAGAACTTTTGTTTTCAGTTTGGTACAAACATCTTATATTCTAAAGATCATTGATGTCCTTTACCTCAGTTTTACATACTGTCTACTTTTAGTCTACAAACCCATGATATTTTAACTGAAGAACTAAAAGGATTGGTGCCTGTTTCCTCCACTTTTTGCTCTTTAGTTTTTTGCTTATGTACCGGGACTTGAACTTGCCTGGAACTGCTGTTAGCAGACTTGTAGCTCTGCAGGCAGCATTGTATTGGAAAAGGTAGTTGCTGAAATTTAATCCATTCTGGATGATTTTCAAAGTGAAGTAATGCTTCCTGTGTAGTTTGCTTTTGTACAACAGTCGAGAAGTCCAGCTTCACCAGTTCTTATTTGATGAGAAATCAAGGTATAGTTTATTGCAATGACTTTAGGAACTTACAGGATTTATCAGTATGTTGCTGAAAACTATGGCAATACTTTTACTTTTGTAGATTTGAGTCTGTCCAAGGCACTTGAAAATCTTTTTTTTTTTAAAGGTTTTTGGGTCACATCTGGTAGTGCTCAGGGGTTACTCCTAGCTCTGAACTCAGAAATTACTCCTGGCAGTCTTGGGTAACCATATGGGATGTTGGGGTAAGCAAACACCCTATCTGCTACGCTATTGCTCTGGTCCCCAAATTTCTATTTTTTTAACTAGCTCATTTGGCAGTGAATGCAATGTTAAAATTATTTGTAAGTGGAAACCCATATTCTCCTTTTATTATTGTATTACAGACCAATTTAGCTGACATGTTTCAGGAGAATTCATCCTAATCTAGTAAGCTAAAAGTTTTATTTTTTTATATATATATAGAACTTAATCCTCTCACACAGTTTATAAATAGCCTGCAGATAGTTTTTCTTACTTCTGTAGGCTTTTGTAAGACAAAGAAACAAACAGTGAAACAAATTGAAATAAACAATAATTGAAAATCTTTTAAAATCATGTTGTTTTTATTTCCGTGTTTGGAATACATGTTTGCCTTTCTTTTTTTTTTTTTAAAGTCATCAAGAGAGATGAGATTGTTTGCCTATAGAAGAGTAAATTGTAGTGTAGTCTTTATTTTTAGTAATGAATGACTAAGCATGATTGCCTCTGTGATTATAAGAGCATAGAAATTATCCAGGAAACTTGCTTTTTATTAAAGTGTTTCTATGTTTACTCTTCAATAAATATAGAAGATGTGTGATATGTTTCCAAAAATATGAGGAGGGAAATTTTACTTTTAATTAAAGGATGAAGAAACTGAGTTGGTTTTAAGAATAGTTTTAAGAGTCAAGGGTGACTGAAGTGACTCTTCAGAAGTTACCATAACCAGAATCAGCAGATGTTTAGGCAGCTGGAGATTTTTTTTTCTAGTTTCTAAATATCTCCCTTTTGATCATTTTATTTCTTCCCAAAGATTTATAATTAATAAGTTTATTTTTGGTGGTAGATGAATGTAAATGTATATATTAGCATTTATTTTTATGAGCTCCTGGGAAAAAGTTGTGATTAGTACATAAAATGACTCATTTCTATTTCATGCATATTAGTACAGTGATTATTAACATATTTCTTTTTGTTTGTTTGTTTTTGGTTTGGGGCCACACCAGCAATTCTCAGGGGCTACTCCTGATTCTTTAGAATTACTCCTGGTTATGCCTGGGTATAGAATGCTAGGAGTGGCCCTTGGGTCAGCTATATGCCAAGCAAGTGCCCTACCTACTGGTCCACAGAATTTCTGGCCCACAGAATTTGTGGATTTATCCAATGGTTATCTTTGATTTCCAGAATAAACTTTTAGATAGAACATAGTTGCTACATAGCAGAACCACCACTTACTGGCCTGTGGGTTAAGAACCATATACATTGGAAAACTCTAAATAGTGGAAAGCTCTGAAACTTCCCCCATTTCCACCCCCATGGCCAAGAAAGTAGATCAAAATAAGCTCAGGGGTTACTCCTGGCTTTGTGCTCAGAAATTACTCCTGGCAGACTTGGAGGACTACATGGGATGGTGGGGATTGAAACTGGGTCTGTTCTGGGTCAGCAGCCTGCAAGGCAAACACCCTGCCACTGTGCTATCATCTGGGCCCCCCAAAATAAGTTTTATCTCAGGGAGATGGCAGAAATTAGTATCATCCTATAGATCTAAAGTAGTTTTCCAAAGTGGGCAATACTGCCTCCATGCTAGACTGTTACAGGGGGCAGTAGTAACTTCAGATGCAATTGGGCTGCTTCCTGTTTGTTCATTCAAAAAAGGTAGATTTCAAGTGGTACATTAAATACCATTTTTTTTAAAGGGTGATAATCCAAAAAAGTTTGGGAACCTCTAGTCTAAAGGCTGCAAGAGTTTTGCTGGTCCTAATCCAAATTCAAATAACCATTCTAGCCCCCATGAAAACTAGAGTTTTGCTGGTCCTAATCCAAATTCAAATAACCATTCTAGCCCCCATGAAAACTAGATGAGTACTGGAAAAAAACTGAATTATTGAAAAATGATCTAATTAAAGGATGAAGAAACTGAGTTGGTTTTAAGAATAGTTTTAAGAGTCAAGGGTGACTGAATTATTGAAAAATGATCTAAATATCCCTAATTGTAGCTGTTGACTGAGATGTAGGATGTTCTATTTGTTTTTGGATCACATCTGGCAGTATCAAGGACTTACCCTTGGCTTAGTGCTCCGGGATCATTCCTAGCAGTGCTTGGAGGACTACATATGCTACTGAAATTCAAACCTGGGTAGGTCACACTCAAGGCAAGGACCTTTACTTCCATATATTATGTTTCTAGTCCCTAGATATAGGAACTTTATAAGGATAAAGTAAAATAGATTCAACCACACATCATTGTGTCCATACATCTGACAAATATGTTATTCTTCTATCCATCAGTAAGACAGAGCACAAAATGCTTATGTTTACTTGGGATAGACAATAGAAGATAAATTATTGTTTATAAAACTAGCATTATAATTACCACTAATTGAATTGCTTCTGAGCTATCTAAATGCTCTCATTTTTTTTTGCTATTAATACATTCAAAGGAATTTACCTGAATTATATGAATTATATAAGGAATGATATCAATGATGTTAGATCTGATGAGCAAAAAGTAATAAAAATAAGGGAGAACTTTGGCCTAAGTCATGTACTTCAGAAAATGGGAGATAAACTATAGTCTTATGATCACATCTCTTTTATTTTTAATTTTTATTATGACCAAAGTGCATTACAAATCTTTCATTGCATTATTTATGGTACATAGTGACAATGAATGAGGGGCATTCCCACCACCAGTGCTGTCTTCCCTCTGCCCCTGTTCCCAGTATGCATCCCATATCTCCCTCCTTTACCCCCCAGAATGCTAGTGCAACTGATCTCCACTTTACAGCTTGTTGTAGATTGAGCATCTATTCCACCATCATTGGAGATAAAAAGGATAAGAAGAAAAGGGAGAAAAAAATTTGGTGACAACTACCAAAAAAAAGAAGAGAGAGAAAAAAAGAAAAGAAAAATGGAAGAAAAAAGAAAAAAATGGACCCGGCAAATAAAACTAAAACTAAAAATAAAACAAATCTCTAAATAATAACTACAAGAGTGAAAAAGAAAGAGAAAAGTTGAAGAAAAAAGAGAAGGAAAATAAAGTAAAAAACTAACAAATCAAAACGAAACAAGAAAAAGTATGGAGTGGTAGGGTTTGGCGTTCTCTCCACTTTTTTTTTTTTTGCATAGGCACAGTAAACATAGGGGGAAAAGGGAATTCCCATGGCCTAAGAGATTCAGGGTTTCTCCATCCTTGAAGCATACCATCATGGGATCAACCTCTGGCTCCATATATACTCATTACCCCATCCCAAAAGCTTTTTTGTGATGCCAGGAAAGTTTCCTCTCAGTTGTATGTGAGAAAATCAGGCCACTGTAGCTAGCGATGTTGGTATTTGCGCGGGTCAGGATTTAGGATAGAGTCCCTAGAGGTTCCTATCCATCGTTGTTGTTGTGTAACACTTGCTCCCTGTTTTTGTTCAGTCCCTAAGCCGCAGCCTAGGATATTATGGATCCAAAGGTTCTGCTCAGTCTCTGTTGTCCAAGTTGGAGCTCTGCAATAAGACATCTTGTTGTTGTTGTTGTTGTTGTTGTTTATGTGTCCTGGGCTACAGCCTAGGGTAGAGTTTTCCTTATTAGTCCCAAAGTTCAGTCACGGTTGTCAAAGTCAGTTTTCTGTTGTTGGTGCTCTTATTTTTCACAGTTCAAAGGACTATATCTCTTCTATTTCCATTTAGTGTTAGATGATAGTGTTAGATGGAATAGGACAGCCTGGTCTTGGGTCAAGTTTTCTTTTCCTCATTGTTATATCAAAACTGACGCAAGTTGGTGCCAGAGCAGTGTAATAAATCTCCCAATGGAGCTTAGTTCTTGATGGTGTTGCCCGGAGCTGTATCATTTCTACATCAGGATCTGGGGTTTGGGATTGGACTAACATTGTCCAATCTCCTGGGAACTTGTAGTATCCACATGACACATGTTCAGGATGGGAGGCACCGTTCTGCTATAAAAAGTGAGTTCTTATCCATAGAAGATAAGATCTTGTTTCTGTGTCTATGGTTTCCCTTTTTTTTTTTTTTTTTTACTGTGCCCATACAAAAACGTATGGTGTCATACTGTGTTGCTGGTGCTATTCTGGGTAAGGATGACAGGCTGCATACAATCTCTGTCGTCTGGTTTTGTTCTGAGCTTTTATCCCAGTCAAGGCTTTTTGTACCAACCAGCACCAAAAATGGTAAGGATAGGAAAAAATGTATATATTAAAATAGAACAAATAAAACTGAGTTAAAAAGAAAAGGTATTCAAATAAAACAAGTGGTGGAGGAGGCTACCTGTATATTTAGGAATACACATCTTAATATATATTGTTATACAGGTATTGAGCGTCCATAGGCAATATAAGACTCCCAATTAGGTCTCTTGATGTATTCTTTTTTTTTTTTTTTTTTGGTTTTTGGGTCACACCCGGCAGTGCTCAGGGGTTACTCCTGACTCCATGCTCAGAAATTGCTCCTGGCAGGCACGGGGGACCATATGGGGCGCCGGGATTCGAACCGATGACCTTTTGCATGAAAGGCAAACGCCTTACCTCCATGCTATCTCCCGGGCCCCTCTTGATGTATTCTTGTGGGGAGTAAAAGCCAAGGTACTTTTTGATTCACAGGCCTTGGCATTGATTTTGAGAGATGCTTTGCTGCATTATGAGACCATCTAGTGTCTTTGAGCTGGGAGTTTGGCTAAGGCTGATTCCTATATCGTGCAACAGTCCACGATTTGGTGGGGTGAGAGGGACCATCAAGCATGAGTCAGCAGGCGTGCTGGTTGTAGTTCTTTGCTGAGGCATGAGAATGGGGACCCAGAGGGTGTCTTTCACTGAGGAGCTGGAAGGTGGGTCTGTTGGGGCAGGAGGTCAATCTTGGTGCCTACCGAGTTAGGAACTGAGGGTAAAAAGGGTTAAAAAGGGTTAATTTCCTTTCTTAGAAATGGTCTAGAATACAGAACATTTCTACATAATGCTTAAAAATATATTTGTTATTATGAAAATAAGGATTAGTAAGAAAAGACACCGCTGCAGGGGGTCCAGTATGAATATGGGAAGAGTGTCCTTCCTCCCCCCCTCCCCCAGAGCCCAGTTGCCAGACTTGGCCCTGAAGACCAGTTTGGCATGGAGGGATCTCGGCCTCCAGGACTAGATCACATCTCTTTTTAAAAGTGTTTAGGGTTCCACTGATCTGGGGCATTTCCAAAAGAAAAGATGAGTTTCTTTAACTTACTCTACCACCTATAAGAATCTGGTTAAAGACTGTAGAGAGAGTACAGTAGGTAAAGCACTTACCCTGTAAACAGCAGACCCAGTTTCAATCCCAGCCTCATAAATGGTCCTACATGTACCTCCAGGAGTGATCCCTGGGCACAGAACTGTGAGTAAGCTCATAGTACAGTTAGATGTTTTCTCCCCCCACAAAAATAAATAGCAAAAAACCCCCAAAAAATCTGAAAAAGGAGTAAGCTGAGGACTTGCGAGATGTTTTAATATTATCATTGATGAATATATATCTTCCCATGTAATGGATGACATGACTAGCACTGGGGAGCTTCAGTAACAGTGATACTCTCCAAAATAGGGTAAGGCCAATATGTAGCAGCTGGTAATGTAGGCTGCATCACAGAATACTATAGATCTTGTATTATAAGTCTGGTGATAAGAAAAGATGCCATGCAAACTTATGGAAAACAATAGGAGAATGACAGCACAGACCTCTTAGTTCTGATATAATGCCATATAATTTTCAGGAAATAATTATATATTAAATATAATTACTCATCAAGATCTGGACTTTTGTCAGATGCACCAAGTCACATCTCAGAATCTAGTGTGAGTACTAATTGTATTGAATACTTCATGTTTTCTTATCCAGCTTCCCTGGACTTTGATAGTTTTCTAGACATTACTTGCTTTAATAGTATTGAGATTTGTTTGTTTGAAGCCTTATTTAAATACCTTGATTTACAAAGTTGTTCATGACAGGTTTTTTTGGGTACTCAAAGTTCCAACACCAATTTTTCCAACCTTCCCTCTACCAATATTCTCAGTGCCATATCCTTCCTCTTAACAGGCACAACATAATTTATATTTCTTATTACAACATATATCTTACACTGATGCTACTGAAGTCATTGCCTGAGGATTTACTGAGCAGTTAGCTGCTAATTGAATTTTTTGTGTTACTTTTTCAGTCATTTTGCTTAATGGGCTTCTATGCAACTTTGCCATCTAATTTGCTATGCTTCTTCTACTGGGATATCGATACTGTAAATTTTGAAACTGTTGTATAGTTGCATGTGTGGCCATATACTCCAGGAGCTTGGCTTCCCTCTGAGGTCAGTGAAAGCTGGGCCATTTTGGGCCTGCCTCCATCCTGAGAACACTCCAGAGCTCTGGCTCTGGAGACCAGACCTATCTTTCCTGACTCATCCTCAGCATCTCTGAGATTAGTCATTGATCTTGAGCATCTTATGGAATAAATATTGTTCAGGAATTTGGACAGAGATATTATGTTAATGTGGTCTTGAAAATTGTTGCAGCAGCAGGGTGATGAGGGGTTCAGCACAACATTTTTCCTTAATTTTTCTTGGGAAAAGAAATGCATCAGGATCCTGGACATAAAACCTACAGATGACTCAATGCAATAGTGGACACTACTGCAGCAGATTTAGAGTGTAGTTCAGGTCTGTCCCCTTGGGACTTAAGTAGACATTTCCTTAACTGCCAAGAGCTTTAGGGCCTGTGCTCTCAGCTGAGTTTCTGGGAATTACCATCAATGATGAGTCCTGCTATGTCCCTTAATGGGGGAGGGATCTGTTTCTGTAAATTCAGAGTGTGAAAAACAGCTCCTCCCTCACCCTTCTGTCTCTTGACAAAAGCCCCAAGCCCATTGTGGCAGAAAGGTCAATATATCTCCAATCACCTCTTACAAAATTAAACAGACCACTTTTTTTTTCTTTTGTGGTTTTTGGGTCACACCCGGCAGTGCTCAGGGGTTACTCCTGGCTCCATGCTCAGAAATTGCTCCTGGCAGGCACGGGGGACCATATGGGGCACCGGGATTCGAACCGATGACCTTTTGCATGAAAGGCAAACGCCTTACCTCCATGCTATCTCCTGGGCCCCATTGATGACCTTCTGCATGAAAGGAAAACACCTTACCTCCATGCTATCTCTCCGGCCCCCAACAGACCACTTTTTAAAGACAACCTGAAACACTGGTACTCCAGGGAATTCTTCTGACTGAAAGAATCTGTCACCTTTGCCTGTTTATCTTCTCTTCTGCCTCATAAAACTCACCTAAGAAGCCAAGAAAGACCCAGCGAAAACTGTCTCCCAGAAGTACCCCAGCAAAAAGGTCTGTGAACAGGGAGGGGTCTGGCCCCTGCTGTGAGTGTAGCAACAGGGAGAGAGACTTAAAGAATCTGTTGCCTTCACCTGTTTTCTTTCTCTTCTGTCTCCTGAAACTCTCATAAGAAGGCCAAGAAAGACCCTTTGAAAACGGTCTTCTAGAGGCTCCAGAAGAGTGTGGCTGCTCCACTTCGCAGCTGCGCACTCTTTCTAACTAATGAACCCCACCATAACATGTAGGAAAAATCACACTACAAGAATGACAATGGGGAAACCTCGTAGGCAAACACCATGCTCAGAGATTGAAGATGACTAAAATAAAATACCAACTATCTGATTAATCTCTCACATAAGGAGTTTAGAATAGAAATATGGAGGATCCTCATAGAAATCAGAGAAAACATAGGTTAAGCTGAAAAGAATACAAAGATAGAAATCAGAAAACTCCAAACTGAAATTATGGGTCTAAAAAACACATAGCTGAACTGAAAAACTCAATGAAAAGCCTCTCTAACAGGATAACAGCAGCCAAGGACAGAATCAGTGAACTGGAAGATGAAATGCAGAACAACTCCATACAGCAGAAGAGATTGGAAAAGAACCTTAAGGCAAATGATCAGACAATGGAAAAAGTACTCAAAGAATGTGAACAGATGAAAATAGCAGTCTTTGATAAACTCAACAGAAACAACATAAAAATCATTGAAGTCCCAGAGGCCCAGGAAGGGGATCCACAGGAAGAATCAACAGTCAAAGATATTATCACAGAGAAACTCCCAGAGCTAAAGACTGCATGCGACCAAATCTTGCATGCCTGAAGAGTACCAGCTAAAAGAGACTTGAAGAGAAGCACCCCAAGACACATCCTAGTAACAATGACAAATCCCACAGATATAGAATATTGAAAGCAGCAAGATCAAAAAGAAATTACATTCAAAAGAGCATCCTTAAGATTTACAGCAGACATGCCACAAGAAACCCTCAAGGCCTGAAGACAGTGGTGAGTTATTGTGACAAGACTGAATGAAATGAATGCCTCACTGAGAATACTGCACCCAGTCTGACTCAAGTTCAGGTTTGAAGGGAAGATACATAGCTTCACAGGTAAGGAACAGCTCAGAAACTTTACAGATGCAAAACCAGCCTTAAAAGTATAGCCGAGGGAGACCCGGGAGATAGCATGGAGGTAAGGCGTTTGCCTTTCATGCAAAAGGTCATCGGTTCGAATCCCGGTGCCCCATATGGTCCCCCGTGCCTGCCAGGAGCAATTTCTGAGCATGGAGCCAGGAGTAACCCCTGAGCACTGCCGGGCATGACCCAAAAACCACACACACACAAAAAAAAGTATAGCCGAAAGATCTACTTTAAGACAAGACAGACCAACAGACACACCAAACTTATACACAAAGAAAACATTAAGTCCCATGACAATCATCTCCCTCAACGTCAATGGACTAAATGCACCAATTAAGAGACACAGAGTGGTAAAATGGATCAAAAAGATGAATAGCCTTCTGTTGCCTACAAGAAATACACCTGAGGGGGCCGGGCGGTGGTGCTAAAGGTAAGGTGCCTGCCTTCCCTGTGCTAGCCTTGGATGAATCACAGTTCGATCCCCCGGTGTCCCATATGGTCCCCCAAGCCAGGAGCAACTCCTGAGCGCATAGCCAGGAGTAACCCCTGAGCATCATCGGGTTGGCCCAAAAACCAAAAAAGAAAAAAAATACACCTGAATAGTCAGAATAAACAGACTCAAAATCAAAGGCTGGAGGAAAATCATCCAATCAAACAACATACTTAAAAAAGCTGGAGTGGCCATATTAATTTCAGATGACACAAACTTTAGACAAAGAAAAGTTGTAAGGGACAAACATGGGCATTTCATACTAATCAAGGGATATATGCAACAGGAAGAAATCACACTACTAAACATATATGCACCCAATGAGAGACTACAATATTTAATACAATTATTGACAAATTTGAAAGAGGAAATCATTGATGAAACAATCATTGTGAAAGACCCCAATACGGCCCTGTCAACACTTGATAGGTTAACCAGGCTGAAACACAACAAAAATATACTAGGCCTGAAAAAAGAAATGGAAAAAAGAGGCCTAGTAGATATATAGGACACTTTATCCCCAGAAACCTATATACATATTCTTCTCCAATGTATACGGGTCATATTACAGGATAGACCACATGCTGGCACATAAAACAGACCTCCATAAAATCAAGAGGATAGAAATTTTGCAGGCTACCTTCGCTGATGAAAAGGCTCTGAAATTAGATGTGAACTACAAAGGTACATAGAAGGAAAACTTTAACCAACTGGAAATTAAACAGCCTACTGCTGAACAACCAGTGGGTCTCAGATGAAATCAAAGAGGAAATCAAAACTTTCCTGGAAATAAATGACAACGGAGACACAAACTATCAAAATCTATGGGACACAGCAAAAGTGGCACTGAGAGAAAAATCTTTAGCTTTGCAACCACACATCAGGAAGGAAGAAGGGACACACCTGAATAGCTTAATGACTCAGCTTATAAAATTAGAACATGATCAACAAAAGGAACCAAAAATAGGTAGACAGAAGAAAATGTCAAAGCTTAGAGCAGAAATCAATGAAGTGGAAACCCAAAAAACAATCTGAAGGATCAACAAAAACAGATGTTGGCTCTTTGAAAAAATAAACAAGACTGATATACCATTGGCAACACTCACAAAGAAAGAGAGAGAAACTTGATAACCTGTATTAGAAATGAAAAAGGGGAGATCACTACAGATATTGCAGAAATTCAAAAAGTAATCAGAGACTACTTTGAGAAACTCTATGCCACAAAACATGTGAACCTGGGAGAAATAGATAAATTCTTGAACTCTTCTAACCTTCTACTATTGAATAAGGAGGATGTAGCCTATCTAAGCACCTCCATCACTATTGCTGAAATTAAAATGTTAATCAAATGTCTGCCCCAAAACAAAAGCTAGGCCCAGATGGATTCACTAATGAATTCTTTCAAACCTTTCAAGAGGAACTACTACCAATTTTTGCCAGGCTAGTTCATAAAATTGAAAAAAAAATGGGAACACTTTCAAATAGTTTTTATGAAGCCAACATCACATCACCTTGATACTAAAACCAGACAGAGATGTTTCCAAAAAAGAAAATTCCAGACCACTATTTTTGATGAACGTAGATGCAAAGATCCTCAACAAAATTCTGGCAAATAGGATCTAATGCCTCATCAAGAAACTCATTCACTAGGATCAAGTAGGTTTCATCCCAGGAATGCAAAGTTGGTTTAACATCTGTTTATCTATTAACATAATAAACAATATTAACAACAAGAAAAATAAAAACCACATAATCATATCAATAGATTCAGAGAAAGCATTTGAGAAGGTCCAATACCCATTCTTTTTTTTTTTTTTTTTTTTTTTTTGGTTTTTTTGGGTCACACCCGGCAGTGCTCAGGGGTTACTCCTGGCTCCATGCTCAGAAATCGCTCCTGGCAGGCACGGGGGACCATATGGGGCACCTGGATTCGAACCGATGACCTTTTGCATGAAAGGCAAACGCCTTACCTCCATGCTATCTCCTGGGCCCCCCAATACCCATTCTTGATAAACACTCTACAATATGGGAATGAAAGGGACTTTTCTCAATATAGTTAAGGCCATCTACCACAAACTAATGGTAAATGTTATCCTCAATGGAAAAAAACTAAAAGCCTATCCTCTCAAAACAAGGCTGTTCTCTCATCACTCCTATTCAACATAGTACTGGAAGTACTTGCTATAGCAATTAGGCAAGAAAAAGATATCAAGGGCATCCAGATAGGAAAGGAGGAAGTCAAACTCTCACTGTTTGCAGATGACATGATACTATATAAAACCCTAAAAACTCTACCAAACAGCTTCTAGAAACATTAAATTCATATAGCAATGTGCAGGCTACAAAATTGACACACAAAAATCAATGGCCTTTTTATACACCAATAATGATAGGGAAAAAATGGACATTAGGAAAACAACCCCATTCACATTAGTATCACACAAACTCAAATATCTTGGAGTCAACTTGACTAAAGACATGAAGGGCATATATGAAGAAAACTCTAAAACCCTGCCTGCTTGAAGAAATAAGAGAGGACATACAGAAATGGAGACACTTAGCCTGTTCATGAATTGGCAAAGTTAACATTATTAAAATGTTAATAATTTAACATTATTAAAATTCCCAAAGCATTGTATAGATCTAATGCAATCCCTCTAAAGATACCCACGACATTCTTCAAAGAAGTGGATCAAACACTTCTGAAATTCATTTGGAACAATAAACACCCACGAATGGCTAAAGCAATCCTTGGGAAAAGGATTTAAGCTTTATTGCAAAGCAATAGTTATCAAAACAGCATGGCATTGGAATAAAGACAGATCCTCAGATCAGTGGAATAGGCTTGAGTACTCAGAGAATGTTACCCAGAAATACAATCACTTCATTTTTTTTTTTTTTGGCTTTTTGGGCCACACCCGATGTTGCTCAG
>PVKC010011517.1:0-18343 GCA_004027635.1 Crocidura indochinensis
GTAATGCCGAATATGGAATATGCCACCCCAAATATTTGCCTGAGGGGCCCGGGAGATAGCATGGAGGTAAGGCGTTTGCCTTTCATGCAAAAGGTCATTGGTTCGAATCCCGGTGCCCCATATGGTCCCCCGTGCCTGCCAGGAGCAATTTCTGAGCATGGAGCCAGGAGTAACCCCTGAGCACTGCCGGGTGTGACCCCCAAAAAAAAATATTTGCATGAAACTAGACTTCTTTCTAAATATTTTTTGTCACACCCAGCAGTGTTCAGGTGTTACTCTTGGCTCTGTGCTCAGAAATTACTCCTGGTAGGCTCGGGGACCATATGGGAACAAAGCATCAAAACCCATAAGCTGCATGCAAGGCAAATGCCCTATCTGCTGTGCTACCACTCTGGCCTCTCCTTTATAAAGCGTTAAAAATTGTTTTGGATTTCTTTTACCACACATGGTGGTGCTCAGGGCTTACTCTTTACTCTGCATTCAGGAATCACTCTTGGTCAGTGCTTGGGAGACTATATAGGATGCTGGGATGAAACCATAGTTAACCATGTGCAAAGCAAATGTCCTACCCGCTGTACTGTTGCTCTGGCTTCTTTTTAAGAAACCATGCCAATAATCTTTGGGTGAACCATTTCTTGTTTGTTCATTCTGTGGTCTTTGGTTAGATTTCTATTTTGTTGTATTGTGTTGTGCATATACAAGTGAATACAGTTTTGACTAACTGACATGTAGGCGCAGTTTAAATGTGAGGATTTTCATTTTGCCAGATTTGGGAAAGATGTTAATTGAGAAAATTCCTGTAATGTGCTTTTTTGTAATTTTTAATATATGTTACTTTCTAAATACTTCTATAGATTAATACTGCCTAAAGTCTTAACTGACACATTTAACCCTTAAAGATAAATGACATTGTTGAGAAAGGGTAATTAACTTTGTTCTGGACTTTCAATCCTGAGTATTCACTATAGTCATTTTGGTCTGCAACTGGGAAAAGTATTCTCAAGACTGATATATATATATATATATATATATATATATATATATATATATATATATAATGTACTAGCAATTTACAAAAGTAGTATGAATTAAACAACCCATAAGTGTCTGTTCCAGTATTCATATATTACTGAGTAATCTCTTTCTATAATCTCTTTGCAGTATTATTCCACAGTAATGGAACAGCAAGTAAATGGACAGTTAATAGAGCCTCTGCAGATATTTCCAAGAGGTAATGTTGAACAAATTCTAATCAACAATGATTATTTCAGTAAACTGTTTCATCAACAGTTATGTTTTCCCAAGGTTTAAATGCACATAACATGATGTTTAGCTCTTAATTTGAAAAAAAAAAAAGAAGTATTCATTATCGTAGGGATTGCAAGCTATATTATAGTTATGGCAGATAAAATATCTAATTTAGTAGAGTAAATTAAACTAACTAGATTGGTTTTTGTTTTTGAAGTACATACTTACATTGGCTTAAAAAACTCTTTGGGGGGTTCCACGTGCTTTCTAAACCATGGCAAATAAATGACTTTAATTTTGGATATTTAAAAATTGTGGCTCATGATATTAGCCAAAACTGCAATGGAGGAGAAAATATTTAGCTGGTATAGAAACTAGATTTACTGAGACTTTTGGAAAGGAATTTTGATTTGGTCTGAATTTTTCCAGGGGATGTGTTTTTCTAAATCATGGAAAATCCTCATAAATGTGAATTGATTATGAAATCTTTAAAAAATTTGAATGGATGAGTGTGAGTCTTGATGAATCATCCAATCAAATGATTTTTTTTTTTGGGCCACATCCGTTTGATGCTCAGGGGTTACTCCTGGCTAAGCACTCAGAAATTGCCCCTGGCTTGGGGGGACCATATGGGACGCCAGGGGATCTAACCGTGGTCCTTCCTTGGCTAGCACGCACTTGCACCTCTCCAGCCCCAAATGAGTTTCTTTTTCCCTTTTAGTTTGGCAAAGCTAGCCTTGTATCAGACATGATAGTTGATTTGTATATAATTTTTACATACATAATTGTACATAATTTTTCTTTCGAATTTTGAATAATGGTGAAAAACAGTAGTTTAAATATATGAACCCCCTACTTGGAGCTCATGCTTTGTAGCTGACAAAATAGATAAAGAAATTCTCTAAGTAATTCTCCTAGAAATAAGTGAATTAAAATAATTAAAAGTTAAACTTATCTTTATTAATTGATACTATACAAATAATCATGGCATGAGTTTTCCAATAAAACATTCTAGGTTTTCATTACCTGTAACTGAGATTTCAATGTCTGGTTAGTAGACCCTTATAAATCTTACAAAGTCCTAACCAGCCCACAAAATTATCTGTGTTCAGTTCTCGTAGTGTGAATATGGGTGAGTGATTGGACATATTCAGTAGACTAATAACTATTAAAAAGATAAATACGTAAATAAAATGGAGATACTAAAAATGTGTCTGAGATAAGAATTATGATTAATCCAAATCCATGCATGGCAGCTGAAACACTAAAACTAAAACAGAAAAAGGTAAGTCGAAGAAATGTTGGCATTTCTGTATATTAGACCAAAAACAAGGATACAAATAGTTTCTTAATCATTTTAATGACCAGAGAATTTGAGGACTTTTTACAAATCATTTTTAGGGTTTTTTTTTCCCCCTCTAGGGAATATTTTTTTTGGTAGCAGAAAATGTCCATTAAGCTTCCCTATTTTATGACATTATAGGTTAATTCTCATAGCAAACTATTTCAGTATCTTAGTAAATCTGTGTAGTGTGTTATGAATCTTCATTATTTTACTTAATTGTTTTTGTTTTGTTTTGGAGTCACACCTGACCTCGCTCAGGTGTTACTCCTGGCTATGCGCTCAGAAATCGCTCCTGGCAAGCATTGGGGGACCTTATGGGATGTCGGGATTAGAAATCACCATCTGTCCTGGATCAGTTGCATGCAAGGCAAACACCCTACCGCTGTGCTATCTCTCTGGTCCTGATCTTCGTTTTTTTTTTTTTTTAAATAAAATATTTTCTTCTTTTCATGTAAAACCTTTTCAGATTCAGTTTGTTTTATTTTGTGAGCATTTCTTTACATTACTTTTTAAAAATTTTGGCCACACTCCTTTGTGCTCAGGATTTACTCGAGACTATGCTAAGGGATCATTCCTAGAGGTACTTTGTGAGCCATATGTTGGTACAGGAGATTGAATGAACCAGGGTTGACAGGTCAAATGAATCTTATCATAAGATAAGAACCTACACCGTTCTCCAGCCATCTGTTGTGAACAATTCTCTCTCTCTTTTGGGAGGGCCTCACCCAGCAGTGTCCATAGCTTATTCCTGGCTCTGGTAGTGTTCAGAGGACCATATGGGATGCAGGAGATTGAACCAGAAAGATCAGCCTTATGTTAGGCAAGTGCCTTACCCTCTGTACAATTGCTCCAACCTTAAAGTAGTATCAGTCTTTTTTTTTGGGGGTGGGGAACCACACCCAGTGACACTCAGGGGCTACTCCTGGCTATGTATGCACTTAGAAATTGCTCCGGGCTTGGGGGACCATATGGGACTCTGGGGGGTTGGTCAGCCACATGCAAGGCAAAAGCCCTACCGCTGCATCATCACTCCAGCCCAGTATCAATCAGTCTTACTGTCCACATCCTTATGCCCTTTCCATAAAGATGCTAATAGCCATTTTTAGACATCTACTCTGTTCAGACTCTTTAGTTTTGTGCTCCGTGTCATCATTTCTAATTAATTCTCCCTGCTGTTCTGCCTGTTAGGTAAATTTGACTATTACTACTTGCATTTCATAGATGAGAATATTGAGGTTAAGAGAGGTTATGTGACTTCAGTGTCACATAGTTTTTCAGCAGCTAACAACCCCTTTGGGTAAGAATTTTCTTTAAATTATGATTTGCTTAAAGGGGAAGAGCATATAATTTAAAATAGTTAATGGAGTGGAGACTACATGGCAATGGTTTCGAAGGACTTCTTAGAGTATATCTTAAGGTAAAGTTCCTTAAAAGAAGAAACTATATGAGATGTGTCTTATGCAGTTCTAGTACCAAAACTTAGAAAGTTTGATCCAGTAAATTACTTGATGGCACTCACCAAAGCGAAATTAATTTTTTTTAAAATATAAGATTCAGCCTGCCTCTCTCTGTGACATTTTTGCATGCTGTGGTATAACTCTTCAGTATTTGGGGTTTTGTTTTACTTTGTTTTTGTTTGTTTTTGTTTTTTTGGGGGGGGCCACACCCAGCAGTGCTCAGGGGTTACTCCTGGCTGCTGACTGTCAGCTCAGAAATAGCTCCTGGCAGGCACGGGGGACCATATGGGACACCGGGATTCAAACCAACTACTTTTGGTCCTGGATCGGCTGCTTGCAAGGTAAACGCCGCTGTGCTATCTCTCCGGGCCCATTGTTTTGCTTTGTTTTGTTTGTCATTTTTTTTTTTGCCATCTGCTTTCTTATCAACAGATTGTGAGACTGTGCAGATACATTTTGCTTGTCTTACTTAAGACTGCATTGCTTGCTTAGATGCTCTTTCAGACCTAAGATTGATTCCACGGTCAGAACCAATGTTAGGAAGAGTCTCTACACAGAACAAGTGAGAAAGACAGGAAAAAACAGTTGTGTTCAAATGCCAGAGCTTGTCAGTCCAGCACAATTCCCAGCCCATTTTTTTTCTCTGTTGTTAAATTACATATTAAATGCTGATAAATATGAAAATATATTTGTGGGGCCAGAGAGAGAGAGAGAGAGCAGAGCAGTAGGGCATTTGCTTTGCATGCAACCTACCCACGATGGACCCATAGTTCAAATCCCAGCATTCCATATGGTCCCCTGAGACTGCCAGGGGCAATTTCTGAGTATAGAGCAAGGAGTAACCCCTAAGCATGGCTGGTTGTGGCCCAACCCCTCCCAAAAGTACTAGTATTACAGTGACCTTTTATTCTATATCTTTAGGAAATATGGTTATTAAGTTTTGCTTCTTAGATTTTCAATCATAAAGGTTTGAGGAACAAAGAGATGTTAAGGTAAGAGCTAATACCTTCATCAGTTTCCTTAATTAGTAACTTTCTTGTTAAATGAAGTTTATGAATGTACTAGCTAGGTAGTTGAGTGGAAATTCTATGAAGTATTGTCTTAGGAAGTATTCAAGGTGTTTTGGTTAAAAAGTTAATTTTCATTTTAAGGAAAGATTTGGTATATCTTAATTTTAATGTGTTTAGATCACATAAAAATCTGATTAGGATTTAACTATATCAGCTAGGAAAATAAAACAATAAATTTAAATATAATTGAAATATATATGTTAAAGCAACTGGTATGTTTTATAATGTTTATTTACATGGTTTTATTAAACAGCTCATTTTCTGGTAAGAAACAGAAGAAAAATACTCATACCTCTGAGAGAGGAGAGGAAACAAATCATATTCATCCTTCCCCAAACAATCAATCAAAATTGACAGCCCCTTAACATACAATATGTAGGGAGCTGTAGTTTTCTGCTGGAAACAGCCTATAGACATAGGCAAGCAACTTTGTATTTTTAACATTTGACGAAGAAACATTTATTGGGTTGGAAAAGTATTGTATTGGATTAGAAACCTGTAACTCAGATAGTGTTATGAAATTAGTCCCATTTTGGGGGGCACCTTTATCTACTCGGATATTTGCAGAAGTCAAGACTTACAAGAAATGTAAATGTGATATAATAATAGTTGCAATATTCTATTTAATTTTTTTCTTTGGAAAGGTAATATTCACCAATCATTTCATCCTACACTATCCATTGGCCTTTTTAGCATTAAAAGTCTCTCTCACTCTCCCCAACTCTAAATTATACTTGTTTTCAAGGTAGTTTAAGTGGGAGCAAATATAAAAAGTAATAAAGTAGGGAAAGATCATAGAAATTTGAATTATGAAAGCTCTCTAATAAATATTGGTCAGTTAACTTGATTTCTAGATGTTTTAAGCAGAAATTGGCATCTATCTGAGGTAGTGGTATCAGAAAGCTCTCTGCATTATAAATGCTCACTCCTGCAAGTTAGAAACCCTGGTTCATAATTCCCTCTCTGGGTCTTGGGAGTCACTTTTCAATCATTTCTCTCTGCTAATTTTGGTGTCACCCTCATTTCTTTTTAAACGATTCATTTTGAGCAAATTTGTAAATGGCCCTGATGTGTTCTACAATTTAGTCAATTACTGTTTCAGCCTGCAAGCCTCCTGGGGAACGGAACATACATGGCCTGAAGGTACGAATTTCAATAATTGTTTCAGTAAAGTTAGATGGATTTGTAATGCTGTGTTCCACTTATTGAAATGTCAAATAAAACTGCACTTTCTCAAGCTCTGACAAGCCATCCTTTTTCTCCCCTTTCTTCTTCTGGTTTTTTTTTTTTTTTTAATGGGAGGTGGAGGGGATTCATCTGTAGTGTTTGCTCACTATGTGTATATATTTGGATAGTGGGGTGTTGGTGCTGCATTTTTTATTGTTTGGAATCATTTTTGCTAGTTTGTTTCTTTAGGATGATCCTGGGTACTGAGCTCCACAAAGATTTATTTGAGTGCAAATATAGACTTCATTTCAGTGATTAATTAAGCACATAAGCATATTGCACACAGAATACCCCCCTCTTCCTTTTGACATATTTATGCCAGAAACATATATCTATTTAATGTCTTTTCATTGTTCTGTGTATTTTGAATTCTGGATTTCTGCTTAAGGCGGAAAATGTGCAAGAAACGCTTGCTATTGTGTTTGACTCAAGGATTTTATAATTAATTACTTGGATCTCATTTTTCAGTGAATAAGAAACATTTTGCAATGTTCTTCTTGGGTGTAGAGCCAGAGAGATGATCTTCACTGCTAACCACTGCATGTATTATTATTAATATTTTGGGTCACACCTGGAAATGCTCAGGGTTTGGCTTTTGAGCCACACCCAAAGTGTCCAGGGGCTACTCCTGACTGTAACTAGGAATTACTGCTATCAGGGCTTGGAGGACCATATAGGATATCGACTATTGAACCTGGGTTGGTCATGTACAAGGTCACTATATGATCCACTGTACTACCTCTCCAGCCCCAACTGAATATATTCCTAATGCAGTTTTGGGAGCATTTACTTTTGTGTATGCCATAAAGCAGTAACAGTAGCTTAAAATTTCTCTCTAGAATTGAATTCAGTTCTTCACAGTAAAATGAAATGTTCCCACTCAATCTTTTCTTTTCCAGCACTACTTGGGCATATGAGTAATGGCTGGCACACAGTATTATGTAATATGCAGGTTTTTAAATTTTGTAACCTAGATACTCAAAGACTCCAAGCTTGGGTCTATCTAGCAACAAGCTAATTAACCTTCATAGTGGAATGAAGAATTTGTGGCAAATTATAGGTTAATTAGAACTGTGTCCTCAGAACATTATACTGATCAAGATTCTTTCTTGTAGGTGAATACCCGGGCTGGGCCCTCTCAACACAGCAGTCCTGCCATCTTAGATTCTCTTCCAGGCAATAGGTGAGATTCCCATATGAAACATAAGCACAATGCATAGTTATCTGGTTGGGGAAGAAAGGATCTCTGTTCTGTAAATTTGTTGTTGCTTTTTTTTAAAGCATGTGGATAATACCTTTAACTAGTTTGATACCCCTACTGATACTGGATTGACAAGAAATGAACTCTTTAGAGAAAGATGAAATTTGACTTGCTAACCATTTATTTTAGTCTGTGGAATGGTTTTACTTCTGTCTCCAGATTACATAGGATATTCAATGTCTTTTCCTATGTTGTGCCTTAATGCTCTGGTATGCAGAGTATGTAAAGGTTTTTTTTTTTTTTTGGCTTATCCTTATTTTGTCAGTGTCAGTGGATGCACCAGCCTCTTTTCGTGAAAAAGTCAAGGAGAGGCTAGATCAATAGTACAGTGGGTAAGGCTCTTGCTTGCCTTGCATGCAGCTAACTTGGGTTTGATCTTTGTCATTCCATAAGGTCCTCTAGGCACCACCAGAGTTACTGAGCACAGAGCCAGAGTAATAATTCGGGGCATTTCTGAGTGTGGCCCCCCAACCAAACCAAACAAAAACAAAATAAAACAGAATGTGTCAAAGGAAGAATAAAGTGATAACATATAAATTAATTGACTATGTGACTCACTTTTGTATTTATTTACTGAAGCTATTATAGAAAGACGATATTCTAGAAAGAAGATAACATGTATGAAACCATGTTAATATTGTCTTCATACTGGAATGGATTCTAAAGACTTGAATCTTTTCAAGCTGTCTTCCTGATACATCTGAAAAATTCTTTTCAGATGATTAAGTTACAGATGTGACTTCTTTAAGCTGATAGAATTGTAGGTCTCTTTGATAACAGATTTAGTTTTCTGCTAGTCACAGCACATCACTACTTACATATGACTCTGTGGAAGTAATTGCTCTGTGTGTATTATGCTCACAATTGGTAATATAAAAGTGAACAGAGCCTGAAAACTTCCAATGTATGCCTACTTTCTCTTGGGTTTAGGATCTCAGTCAATATTTTCACAGCCCTATATTGTTTGAAATGTGGTTTTGGTTTTTGTTTTTCCTTAATCTAACTCTGTTTCCCCCTTTCTCCCAGAGTGCTGGTTCTTTTGCTTTGGTTCTTCGACTTTACTGTTGATCACTTAGAGGCTCTTCTATGACTCTTTACTCTCCTGACTCCTCTCTATAGGTCCCTTTTTTTATTGCTTTATTATAGTGTCAGTGTGTTTACCCACCAGCTAACCTACTACAGACATACTAATTACACTTGGAGGTTATTTCATTTATTTATTTTTCATTCATTCATTTTGGTTTTGGGGCCACATCCAGTGGTGCTCAGGGTTACTCCTAATTTTATACTCAGGAATTACTCCTGGCAGTGATCGGGGACCATAGAGGATGCTGAGGATCAAATCACAGCCAGCAACATGCAAAGCAAATTCCCTACCAGCTAGTTATGCCTTTACTCCAGCTCCATGCAGTGTATTTTAACTAGAAATGTGACTAGCTGGATTATTTTCCAGGGACCATTTGTCTTATGTGCTTTGATAGGTAGATCTTTTAATGCTCTTCCAAGTTGTTGACCTAGCGAGAAGATTCTTTGACAAATTCTCTAATTTGCTTGTTGGTATCATGGCCCAACCAAGTGGAGACACCAAGACTGTGTGTGGGCCAGTTGTTACAGTCAACTCAAAGAGAGCAAGGCATTTTATGGTTCTCATTCATTTCAAAATCGATGCTCAGACAGCCTTGACAGTCACCACAGGTTGGCCCTTTTGTCTTAGATAAAATTTTATCGTGGTTTAAAAAATAGGATGGAGTTGAAAAAGATAATAAGAGACATCTTTTTGTAAATAGTCAGGTCAACTTTAGTTCTCTTAGGCTTAGATATTAGGGGGGATTAGGTTGTGGAATGGGGGTTGTTTCTAGCAATGCTCAGGAAGTACTCTCCCAGTGATAATTGGACTAGATGGTTTAATGTGAGTGAATGCAGTAGTCCTAGGGGCCACTAGGACCTTTGCCTAGTGGTGTTTGAAAATTGGGGAAGGTGATATGGTCTTAAGTATGCGTGGTCTACACTCCATCCCTTTGATGGCCTCCCTTGCCTCTTCCTGGGTTTAGTTTTAACAACAGAGGTGAAATGGCTTTGATTAAAAAAAATGATCATGTGTAGTCATGGTGTCCTATAAAATCTAGGTGGGCAAAAACTCCAAGGCTGTCTAATCTAGCTATTTGGTCTTCCCTTAGGGCTATCAAAGTTTCCCAGTTAGTAATGTAGTTTTCTCTGATAGTGATTTCTATTAGGATGAATGCAATGTTCTACAAGTGATTTTGCTATGCCACCCTCAGGTGGCCATGCAATGTGCCCCAGATTACTAACTAAACAAAAGTGCTTAGTGAGTGTCTCCTGTTGGTAGGTAGTGTCCTGCAGTCTCACAGGATAGTATATACTATGTACTTGCAATTTACAGTCTCATAGAGAAATGACAAACAAAAATACACAAACAAGTTCATAATCCATGTTATGAGCAGATTACCATATTTTGTTTTTGTTTCATTTTGGAGCCATACCAAAGAGTGCTCAGGGGTTACTCCTGACTATGTTCAGGGGTTACTCCTAGTAGGACTCAGGAGACCCTTTGTGTGCCGGGGATCAAACTTGAGTCAGCCATGTGTAAGACAAGCACTCTATCTACTTCCCTATAAAAGCTCTGGTCCTGAGATGCTCTGCTAGTCATAAAATCTATGACTGTCATTAAATCTATGACTGGGCTTTCATAGCCACTGCTGCAGGTGCCTCTCTTCCTCCTCCCCTCCTTCATTTCTGGTCTGACTAACCTTAGGCGTAAAGAAGCATGACTATATTCTTCTGAAAAAATGCATCTCTTAATAGTTTCCGAGCACCTACCCTTTGAGTTTTCTTAGTTCCTCTCTGCTTATTTTTCTTATAGAAGTTATTCTTCAAATTATTTTTCTCCATTATTTTGTGTATCTCTGTAGGATCAAATTCTACCAATTTATAATTTTTCTAGTATGACATTATTTTTAGTCACCTCATCTTTTTTTTTAACTTTTTTGAGTGTCTTAATATCCCTTTTAAATAAGTTGTTAAAGAAAAAATAAAGTTTTATACTCAAGATGTAATTATTTCACATTATCACTTGACTTATTTAAGGTTTTATTTTATATTTTGGCCACACCTGACAGTGCTTAGGGCTTTCTCCTGGCTCTGTTTGCAGGGATCACTCCTGGTAAGGCATGTGCCTTAACTGCTGTGCAATTGCTCCAACCCCTCACATTAAATTATAAAATGTGATTTATATAGATTTTTGATTAGCTTGTTATTGTGACCAAGCAGATAAAATACGAGTAAATTGAGACACCAAGAAATTTTCCATGATTCAGATATTTTTTTCATGCCCGTTTGGTTGTCAGGTACTGTTGTGATGAGTGAAGTTGGCTTTTTCCTCTGCTGCTCTCAGAACACAAATTGGTCTCTGCTTTAGGTGGATGACTGTTCATTGAATGGCACTCACTAATCCACATGCTAATCCTAGGCTATTACTGAATTCAAGTCCCACTGCCATGACAAGGCCTTTCCTAGACACTGTGGCTTTCTCCTTCTATAAAAGTCCGATGACGCAACTTTTCATTTACCAACTTTTGGTGTTAGGAAGATTGATGAAGCTGTATTAAGGAATCAAATTTTATTTCTTGGAAGAAAGGTGTTTTGTAAATGCAATGAATCAAAAATGTTATTATTTCAAGTTGTATGATATAATGGACTATCCGTGGTGAAACATTGCCTGGGCATTGTTTGGTTATTTCTGTTTTTACAATAATTGCAACTATCAAATTGGGAGGCAGTGGCGAGAATAAAATAATCTAAGTATTTTCTAGGGAAAAGAATCTGTATGTAGAAGAGAGACAGATCGGCTTAGGGCAAGACTTTTTGCTTTAGTTTCCTTTATAATTTAGGATTAGTAACTGTATGCCACATCATATTAAATTATTTATTTGTTATTTTCAAAATTAAATCAGGATAGTAATAACATTTTATACAGTATTGAGTACTTAGTCATTACTCAATAAATAAATGGTAGCTAATACTAGTTAAACAGGTCTGAATGTAACCAGTTTTCGTTTCATTTTGTTTTGGTGGTCACACTCAGCTGTGCTCAGAACTTAGCCCTGTTTTTGCATTCAGGGATCACTCCTGGTGAGTTTGGGGATCAGAGAGAGTTCCAGAGATCAAACCTCAGTCTGCTGAGTGAAAAGGAAGCACTCTACCCATTGTACCATAACTGCAGTTCACAATTGTTTATATTTTAATTTACATTTCCACTTTAATCTTGCTCTACAAAGTTCTTATCTACCTCAGTGCATTGATCCTTAGAGGACATTGTTCCAGTCTAGGATCCTTGATTAAGGCATCTCTTTGAAAGTGAAGGAATGTAAGTCCTGAGGCTCTATTGTTTTACATTTGAACACATTTAAGAAGTATTCAGAAAGAAAAACACATATCAACCACTTTTCAGGGATAACTTAAAATGGTGAGCATGGTCAGTATTGAGGTTTGAGAACGGAAATACAATATAGTAAATGTGTGTCATAAATTACCATAAAATAACAGCCAAAATGATGACCAACCTGTATAGAACACTTAACACACAAGTTTGTGGTTTGGGATGAAGGATGGAGTGGCATTTATGTATGATCAAGGTGAAATGGATGTAGTTGTGTTTTCAGGAGTTCCCAGCCTTGGGGGAAGATCTGGTAGGAAGAAAGAGTGCCACCTAGGGGAGGAGGACTAACTTGGTCCATAGGGGACATTTTGCCTAGAAAAGGAACAGAACCCACAAGCTTTGCCTTTCAGGTGAGAGCACTGCTAGGCATAGTACAATAGACACAGTACCATTTCATATACCCCTAATCAGATAGATGTGTATGGGTGTAACTCTAGAAAGCAAGATCTTCAGGGTCTAATATTGGCCCCTTACCTAAATTCACTCACATAAAACAAAGGTTTCCCAAACTACGTAGACTATCGCCTCCCCTTAAAAAAAGAAAAAAAAAAAAAGCTTTTAGCTCCCTGATGGAAATCTGACTTCTTGAAATGAATGAACAGATTTCCCCTGCGGTGGCATTGTCCTCCTCCCTTTGGGGAACACTGACATAAAACATTATGCCATCAAAACGCCTGAATGGTGGCGCAAGTTGTAAGGCATCTGCTTTGCTTGTTCTTGCCTAAGACAGGCCTTGGTTCAGTCCCCTGGCATCTCATATGTTCTCCCAAGCCAGGAGCAATTTCTGAGTGCCATAGCCAGGAGTACCCCCTGATTGCCACCGGGTATGGCCCAAAAATAAAAAAAAAATTTTATTTATGCCATCAAAGGTATTCAGAGAACACTTTTACATTCCTGAAATAATTCTGGGAGCCGAGTCTTGGTCTTCTAGAAAAGGAAGAGAAGATAGATGAAATTTATTTAACATGATATAAGGCTTTATCTAACAAATGAAATAGGGGTTTATTTACCAAAAAAATTGGCAACATTTTATTTTCTTGGCTGCACAATAAAAGCTGTATTCTCCCCCATCTTATGGGGGAGAAAGACTAAATTTTTGAGTTCTGAAAGGATAACTAACTTTTTCGAGTACACATAATTAGTGAATACCAGGATTTATTTCAATTTATCTATTTATTTATTTTGGATTTTTGGGTCACACCTGGCTGTGGTTAGGGCATACTCATGGTTCTGCATTCAGGGACTACTCCTGGTGGTGCTCAGGGAACCTTGTGGGTTGCGTGAATGGCAGCTGGATTGGCTACTTGCAAGGTAAATGCCACACCCACTGTGCTATCATTATGACTCAGATTTTTGGTAATTATCTGCAACCTAAGAAATTGAATTGTAAGTTTGGGGTTGGTCTTTCAAGCAGAGCTCAAGAGGCTTTGTAGCTCCATTGCATTCTCAGCCAACCACCCAGGTCATTGATTCAAAGCATGAGCTTGACCATCTAACTGCTTGGGCTCTGCAATGCCCTACTCAGGGGATCATGTAGGACCTGGGATTGAATCAAGGTCTGATTCATGCTAGACCTGTTTCCTAATCACTGTATTAACTCCCAACCTCCTTGTTGTAATTTTCTATTAGAGTACAGTTAGAGTGCATATTTGGGCAAAGACTTGATTTTTTTTTTTTCTTTTAAAGTGTTTGGGTCCCATCTGATGATACTCAGAGGTTACTTCTGGCTCTGCATTCAAGAATTACTCCTGGTAGTGCTCAGGGTTAGGGTTAGGAATATGTGATACTGGGGATCTAACTCAGGTAATGAGTTTACAAGGCAAGCACCCCACCTGCTAGATTATTTCCCAATCCCTGAATTATAATTTTATAGATTTAGACTTACTCTGTCCACTTTATCCTTTCCAGTTCTCTGACATCAAAGGGTCTACTGTTCAGTGCTTGTCTAGGCAGATAACAATGTACTCTGGGGTCACTGAAAGGGTACTCGAATATGCAGAAAAATAGCCAAAAAACATCTCTGAAGTAATCCAAAATTAGTCTTACTTCGTTTTGACTGTAGGCTTCATTACTTTACCTTACCACCTGACTTCACTCTCTTGATGAATACCTTTGTCATTTGGCCAGTTATATTTGGGGGTAAAGGGAAATTATACAGGAAGCAGAATGTAAAGCATGTAGAGACCATGTCTACACCTAAAGCAAAGGTGTATTTGCTTCTGCAGTTTCCAGTGATATTTAAATGTGTCAGTGATCCAGCCACTAAAAATTATGTCTTTCCTTTGTAGCTTAAAGAAGTCTTCTGCTGAACTGAAAAAAATATTGGCCAATGGCCAGGTAAGGCAGCATTCCAAATGAAGTGTTTCACCTGATGACAGCCCAGTTTTTATATCCACAAACTTAATAAACAGAGCCCATGAATTTCTTCTTGTCATAAATGAATTACATGGCTTAATTTGATTGGCAGAACAATTTGTAGTACGTTCTTCAAACTGTGCTAATGGGTTTCACTCCCAGCAGATTGAAGTACCATGTACACACCCCGCCGCCTTCTCAGCTGAAAAAAACTTAATCAATTCTGAACAAGTGTGTCAACCCATGTGTGCTTGAAATGACCTGGTATCCTGCCGTAACTGTTTCTTTCATTATCTTTGGGGAGAAAAGGAAAAAATCACAACTTTCCGATCCCAGCTCCTTCATTTGTTGTGCAACCAACACTGGCCTTTTAGGGGAACACAGGAACAGTGAACCTTGGACATTTGAAATTTCTGGGTGCTGGCAGCCCTTTGGGTTTAGCCTTGAATGTCCGCTGAAAACTGAATGACCTAAGCCAGCCAGGGAGGGAGACGGGCCTGCAGGCCAGTTATTTCTCACTAATTCTGATACAAGTAAATGGCCACATCTGAAATAGTATAGAGCATTTACGCATACACTGGTAGATTAAGCTACCTACAGGGTCCTTGATTCTTCAATAGCGACATAAATGTGTTTTAATGTTTGTTATGGAGGAAGCTCTTTGATAGCCTGGGGAGGCAGGCGCCTGTCCGTTGCCATCAAGCCTGCCTATTAGGCTCTATTGACTGAGGCATCTGTGTCACTGCAAATAAAAGACTCTTATTGATTTTCTTAACTGCTGTTCACTTCCCGTCTATGTTTGGAAGGCTGAAATCTTAATTATCTCAGATGCTGATTCAGTGCCTTCACACGCTGACCTCTCCAAGCCTCATTGGCGTTTCATGAGTCAAGTACTTGTAGTAGAGCATGTCAAGAAGACAAAGCTGGGTCCTCATGCTTGTCCTTTAATATCACCTGTAACTTTGTGGCCTAATAGATGGACAGTACCGAGTGGGACTGCTTCTGTTACTGGAAGCCTGTCTGTTTCGCACACAATGCTTGAACTTCTCCTTTGGCAAAAGAGAATATGGTGATGTGCATGTAATCTTGATGATATCAACGTATAACACCATATTTATTGAATCCTTTTAATGTGAAGCACTTAAAGGTGTGTTCAGGTTGAGGTACACTTAGATGTTTTTTTCTCCAGGTGTGAAACAAAACCTGACTAAAAGCAGAAATATTGAGCCTAGACTATTTATGTATCTTCAACGTGCTTGCATTCTAGTTACTAATTGTAATTTATGTGTAAGTCACTTGTGCTCTTCTGCTGGAAAATATATTTCAAAGTTGACATAAATTAAGAAGCTTTAACTAATTTGTCCAACCCAGGCAATGGAAAATAACCTGTCATAGATTTCTCTTTCAAAAATGAAAAACAGTTTGTTTCTACTACCAAAAAAAAAAGACGGGGGGGGGGGCGGCAATCTGAAATGTTACTAATGTTTTCACAATAAACCTAGTATCAAAAACATCTTAGCAGTCTAAGATGGAAGGTTCTCTCTAGTGGAAGATTGTCATGGTAAAGATTTTTGACATTTAAAGATGGTTTATTTCTCCCCCTTGGGAATGTGATTTCCTCCCAACCCCTGTGAAAGAGCTGAGTGTTTTCTACCTTTCAAGCATTAGATTTTTATATATTATTAACTCTTATTCATAAGACAAATGAAAGAGAAATCATTTTTTACCTTCGTAAGTGTTCAAAATACTCTCCTTCTAATTCCTTAGTTCCTTAGTGATATGGGATCGCTCAAGAGTGAGTGAGATTACATTACAGTGAGGTTATGTGCGTGGTTGTAGGCGTCAATAAATTTCTGAGCTGTACACTGACACCTCTCATATGGAAGGTGTAAGTCACATTTAATGATACTTTAACACCAGAGCATAGTTTTTTATTTCAGTGGTTTATGCTCTCAAGCATTAATAATGATTTGCCTTTCCACTAGCCTCCACTTAGATTTAATAAGGAATTCATATTAATCATTAAAAGAAAGGGACATGATTCTTCAAGATAATCAAATATTGACAAGTTAGAAATAGCTTTCTGCCGGGGTTCATTGATATAGGTTATGTGATATAAATATTTATTTCTTTTCTGTCACTCAGAGTAAATGCCACCAATTGATTCAGCATTGATATAGTGTCAACAGTTCATAAGAAACATTTGACTGGCTTGTGTTTTCCGATTAGTCTCTGCTCTATAAAGTGGGATTTACTAAATCTCTCCAATTGTCTGCTCATAGAGTGTGACTGCTCTCTGAAACCATTATTGCTTCGATTTGTGAAGCAAAGGTCTAGTGATACGACTCGTTTCTGTCAGACCTTTACATAGAAAATAAGGATTAATTGAGCATTTTTATTTTAATGATTTAGACGCAATAGGTACTGATTCTTCTTAATACAGGCAGGCAATAAACAAAGCATATTTTCTTTGCTGATCCATAATTGAATTTCATTTTATTTTGCCATTAATTCCACTAGTTATATTAAATCAAGCATTTAAAAAATTAGTACTTAGTCTTTGAGATAGAGAAATTATTCTTCTTTTATTTACCACTTTATAGTAGAGGAATCCTTTTTCTAGTTTGGAAAAATTCAAATCAGAAGAGATTTTTGGCATATTTCATTAAGAACTCTAAATCTACCACTAGTGTGTTTTCTTTCCTTCCTTCCTTCCTTCCTTTTTTTTTTTTTTTTTTTTTTTTTTTTTTTTTTTTTTTTTTGGTTGTTCTTGCTGGCTCTGCACTCAGAAATTACTCCCGGGAGGCTCAGGGGCTATGTAGGATATACCAGGCACCAAGCCCAATTGGCCAAGTGCAAGACAAGAGTCTTATCCTCTGTACTCTGGCCCTGTGGTACCACATTTGAGTGCTGCTGTTTTTTGTTCTTATTTTAACAACTTCAGGTATTTTTTGAGAAACTATTTCGTGGGTAGAAAAAATGTTGAATCTGGAATGAGGAGATTATAGGTAAGAGGAAAATAGATAACCTCTACTTCAGACAAAAAGACCAAGCCTGGTTCTCATGCTTATCTTCTAATAGCACCTGTAACTTTGTATTCCAGTCAAAGTGGACACCATGAATAATAATTATGTTATTATTATAGTTCTGGAAAGCTGACTTATCTAACATACAATCCCTTGAACACAGTTTCAGAAAGTAAGTTTCCTTGCTAACCGGTATATGAAAACTTCATATTTCTCTGCTCTATCTTAGCTCTCATAAATGAGGTTGCTTGTATGTCTAAGCGTGGCTCCCATCTCGATTTCCACAGACATGGCCTTTCTACACACAGCTTTTGTACCGTTTCCTCTCTGATACCAGCAAAACCTGATGCCAGGTCTTTGTCCACCTCAGTTGCCATTGGGATGCTCCTTCATCCCTCATAGCTATTGTATTTTTAATTCAAACCAAGAAAACAGGGCATAGTTTTTAGTCATGTAGCATCTTTATTGAATTAAAGCTTTATTTTACCTCTTTTATCTAAAGAGTGGTATGGTTTTTGAAGCCTGCCTTTTTTTTAAAAAAACGTAGGATTTAGAGTTCAAAACAATAGTACATCATCTAGGGTACTTGCCTTGCATGTGGCTGATAAAGTTTCAATCCTCAGCACCCCATATGGTCTCAAGCCAGAAATAATTCCCTGAATGCACTGACTGCAGAAGTAGGAGTAAGCCCTGAGTATCACCAGGTTTGGCCCCAAAACAAAAAACAAGCAAACAAAAAAACATTGTGGATAAAATTGGAGGGAGGACCACACTGGTAGTGGGAATGCCCCCTCATTCATTGTTACTATGTTCCTTAAAAATTACTGTGAAAGATTTGTAATTCACTTTGGTCACAAGAAAAATTAAAAAAAAAATTGCTGTAAGCTGTTAGTGCCCT
>PVKC010011518.1:0-24571 GCA_004027635.1 Crocidura indochinensis
GGTTCGATCCCCCAGTTTCCCATATGGTCCCCCAAGCCAGGAGCGACTTCTGAGAGCATAGCCAGGAGTAACCCCTGAGTGTCACCGGGTGTGGCCCAAAAACCAAAAAAAAAGTAGTTAATATTTATATATTAAGTTCTTTCTCCTAAGGAAATACTGAAGTAATCTATTTTTATTTAATAAGTATGTAATTGTGTATACGTATATATTTATAAAATTAGCATGAGTTAATAATATAGCCCTATTTCTAATCAGTGTAATGTCACTAATTAATTTATAGTTGACCTCATCGCAATCATTATGTACTTCATATTTTAATGTTTAAATACTTATTTTATTTTTAATATATCTAAGTTGTTATGCTAGTATCATAGCAATATGTTATATAAAAAAGTGGTAACAATAAATTTACCTGTAACACTACTTAACTTGCACATAATCCTTATATATTATTAACCTTGACTGTCACAAAAAATGCAATAAAATACATTTTGCTTGGGCTTATAAAAATAATGTGTTGAAGGCAGAATTTGAAGCAAACTTAGGTCTATCTTTATTTTTCTTATGCCATTATTACTTTAATTTAAAATTGTGCTTTTCATGGAATTTAAATACAACAGGTTGCTTTTCAGTGCTAGATAATACTTCAAAATATTGACTGTAAACAAATGTCATTTGTCTCTCTTTACTGACACATACTTTACAATGACAGAGGCTAAAAAATGCACTGATTGGTTGTTTATGTTAGGGTGACTTACAAAATACAAAAATAACTGTGCCTAATATACTCTAAAACACTTTTCAATTCATTTTTAATTATTGTGATTATTGTGTGGGGCTAGATGAGACAATGCACATACGTATGACTAATTTGTAAACTGCAATTAAGGAAAAATAGTTGAGTAGCATATTCACTGGTCTAAACACCCATGGAGAGACTATTGAAGTTATTTGTCAAAAAAATCTGACATATTCCTATGGTAGCATTGAGAAGAACATTATGCATAGAAAATGAATCCTGAGTAATGAGTCAATGAGTCAATGCCTGATACCCTATTCAATGACACCACAGAATATAAACATATATGAAAACACATTATGATATGCCAATAATTTTATTTTTAATAATTTTTCTAAGATGTTTATTTTTTTCCTATGCAATATTTTATTTAAGGGGTTATTCTGGACACAACCATCCTGATTCTGACCTCAGGGATTACTCTTAGTTGTGCTGGGAATTGAACTAGATTAACAGTATGCAAGACTGACATGCTATACTATGTATACAACCCTTCTTTTAGCAATATTTATGTATTCATTTAAGTCACTCTTTTAAAAAGAAGTCCTCCAGACAAGCACTTTATTAGCATTAATATTAATATCAATACCACACATGCCTGAAGTCCATTTGAATAATAAGGATCTATATTATTATTTTATAGTACATTGTATTAGAAAATGAATATTGGACATCTATGTAACACGTGAAAGGATATATGGTGAAAGAGGAAGGGTCCAGAACAGAGAGAAAGATAGAATGTCTATTTAGTAATTGAGTTAACTCCAGAACTGTGATAACATCAACATTCCCTCAAACTGGTTCTACATTATTTTCACTGCTCTAGGTGCAAAGTAAAATATTTAACATTTTCCTTCAAAATGATGTCATTAGTAGTTATCAGTTATTATTTATATAATTGATGAACTAGACAGTGAAGCTTGATTTAACTAAGGTAATTATTATGTCTACCCTGATGTAATCATTTATAATACAGATAAATACTGTCAAATGTTCTTACATAGCAAATATAAATGTTGGACTCAGTCTTTAAAATATTTCATACTTTTAAATATAAAATTGAAAATTTAAAATATCTGTGAAAATACTTATATACAATTTCACTTGCATATAAAATAACTATTATTACTATACACAAAATAGTTTATTAATATCAGTAAATACTAATAAACTCCCATTGTGCTTGGAGATCATATATTATTCCAGAATATATTAGTAAACTTCACATTTTATTCTATTTAATTCTATTAAGGCACTAGTATATAAAATTGAATTTATAGAGATTAAAAAACTTGCCTCCTATAAAGTTAAATGTGTTTCTATTTATGTTTAATTGAATCACTAAGTACTAAATTTATGTATAACATAATTATTATGCATTATTCAAATCCAGATAGTATGAGTTCTGAAGTTCCAACATGACTCAAGACCATTTCTTTTGAACATAACACACTATTCAGTTTTAGCTAAATTTATTATGCATTCATATTTATATTTCTCCAATGCCATATCTTATTCTCTAATCTTATTTGCATTTCTTTATAGTTAGTCACTTAGATACAGGTATTGTTGTCCTTTCTTTCATTATCAAAGGCTTGGAGAGCTCATCTATGATTTTATTTTAATAAAGTCTTCATGCATTAGTAGTCTCCTATTTCTATATCTTTCATAATGCAACTTTTATTTATTTGACTCTTATTAATAATATGTTGCCACCAAGGTCTGACAAATATACTGATAAAGTCATGTCATCTGGAATATTTCTTCCTAAGAAATTACTTATTTTGCAATAGGAGGTTATTCTCTGCAATGCTCAGTGGGCCTGGGGACCATACTGACAATTCTTGGTGACTTTGCTAATTCAATACCAAGGACCGAGAGTCTGAGGGCCCTGCATTAGTGGGAAATGACCAGGGAGAGACCTCAAGGTGCTCAAAGGGTTTCAAGATTATATCGGGAAATATGGAAATATTCAGGGAGGCTTGTAGTCCCACTTATATACCACATCTTTTCCCCCAAGATTGCTTCTTTTCAACTCACTATTCCTTATATATATTCCGCTCTTTTTTTTAATATAATTTTTATTTTTAAACATGTTGGGTTACATATCGTTGTCAATCATATTTTAGGTACACATTAACATAAAATCAGGGGAACTCCCATCACCAAAAAGTCCTCAGTCCACCTCAGTTCCAATCCTAGTTCCCATATCCTCTCCTCTTTTTAAGTTTTGTATTGAGAATTACTGCTGACTCTGTGGTCAGGGATCACTCCTAGTAAGGCTTAGGTGAACTTTAGGAGTGCCATGGATTGAACCCTGGTTCAGTATATATTTCAGTAACTTAATAAACTTACTAAGTGATATAATCAACATGATCGATTAATTTGCAACATGTTCATAGCCTTTCTTATTAAGATACCTCAAGCACATTCATGATTACTACCCTAACTGACCAAGAACATTTGTAAGTTGTTTCCAGTTTCTTCTTACTATGAATATTACTGCAGTAAAATTTCAGTAACCTAATTTGTGTTCAAATCTCTGTGAGTGTCTATGTTTTTACTTATATTAGATTCTTTTTGAAGTAGAATTATTGGGGTTGTATGGTAGATGATATCAAGTCCAAAATTTTAGTTTGTGGATATAATGACAATAATGCTCATGGACTGTGCCGTTCCTGGAATAGTTACTAGTGGTGTTCAGGATGCCATGAGCTGTAAGGGACAGAACCTAGACTTCCAACATAGCCCTTTGAGTTATCTTTCAATTCAAATATAAACTTTTTAAGTTTTTTAAAAAATACCGTTTTTTCCCACTTTGGTTACTTCTATTTCTACCAACAAGCTGGGTATAGTTCTTTTAATCAATATGATTGTCAAAATTTGATAATGTATTATTTTTGTAGCCATATCATCTATAGGATAAATAGGCTGTGCTATTTTATATTTATTTGACTAATTACGTTGAACACTTTTCATAAATGATTGATCATGTGGTGGTGGAGACTAAGGTAGGATTGGTCTCATTTAAGGCTAGTGTTTTAATCCTTATACTAGCTTTCTGCCTTCTCATTAAATATCTTCATTTATAAATTCTCATATTTTGCTCCCATTTTAGTGCATTTTCATTATTATTAAATCATAAAGGTTCTTTGCAAAGTTCTGATTGTGTTTTGTAATATATATATATATGTATATATATCAGCAATATTATTTTCCTGCATTTCTTTTGGAACCCTTTCACATTTTCTTTCATGTTTTAAGTCATGAAATATGTCTCAAGATAAATTGTATAAACAAAAATAAAAAAACTTCTATTTATGTATCTTGAAAATTTTCATAACTTGGAATATCTTATAATGCAAATATAATATTTCTGCATTAGTCTACTGTCATTCTTATCTATTATATTTTAGCATAAACATATGTGAGTTGACATATGCATTTACAAACTGAGTAGTGCTTCTTTGGGAAGTGCTTGACATTTAAAGCCTCAGCACTTATTATTTGAATGTGAATAGAGTTGTTTGTTTCTAATTTGTCAGCATGAGGTGTATAATTATGGCTGAGGAAACAAAATTTGAAAAGTTACCTTTGTTCTGTGTTGTTTAACAGAAATATTGTTGAATACTCTACCAGATGTTTGCAATATAGTTTCTTTTTTTAAGAGAACTTCCAAGCAAGCAGTATAGAGAAGTTAGAATATTCCAACTATCATTAAGCCTTAATTGTGACTGTAACTGCTTACCTATTGAAATAAAAACATGTGTATGCTTATCATATTGTAATATTATTCTTAATATACAGTCAACTTTTATAATTTGTGTGCATTCTGTCTGAAAATTTAAATTTAAAGTGCTCAATATGCATGAATTTTAATTTTTTGCTAAGGTAACACAAATTTAAATAACAAATGATTTAATAATTTAAATATAGCCTAATAAAATTGATCCTTATATCTGAATATAAATACAGGTAATTTGTTATTGACTAAAGTTACAAAAGATAGTTTTGTATAATGAACTCTTTTTATTTATTTTCACTCTAATAATAAAAGTATTTGAAGATTATTAAAGTAATGAACTTTGAGGTTTATAGAGTGAATTATCATGTGAGTGGTCTTTAAAATAATAAGTATTTTCTTCTATATCTCAAAGAGACCTTAAACAATGAATACATATATCTTGATTGAGCAGGTGTCCAAAGGTGTCCAATCAGCTTCTTTATAAATGTTTATAATAATGTTCTCATGCTTTTATCCACAGAAACTGATGCAGAATGCATTTGGATACCATAGATTTCCACTATAGTGCACAATATAAGACTGTCGTAGTGTCTTAATTTTAATATGTCTATAATAACTCCTTGATCTGTTTGTCCACAGTGGTACTTGGAGATATAGATTGGTCACCCTAGTTTCACTATAAAGCTATACTATATTAGACTCAGAAGACAGTGCTCAATAAGATAATATCTTGACAAAAATTCTAATCTATTCATTTTCTACTTGAATATGCTGCTAATATAATATAATGTTTATGTTCACAGATAAAAATGGAATATGCTACTGCATGCCATAAACTCCTGCTACAGAGCTCATTGATTATGTTATTGTAAATTTGTTTTCAATTTTAGGTAGTTTATAATTATACCATAATGTTCGTGATTTTACTTTGCTTTTAGGAGAGAAACCTGGATGTTCAAGACCTGCTAGATAATTTTTTATGGCGTAAACTCCCCTTTCAGTATTCATTACCATATCATTTACTTTCCTAGATTTAAATACTATGATTGTTTTTTAAGAGTGTTTTATACACAAACTAACACATGAAGCCTTTCTTCAGTAACGTTTACCCTCACCGATTATTATTGGCCTAGAAAATTGAAAACCTTTACATATGACTTGCAGGTTTTATATATTTTTAAAGCAATATACATGATACCCCTTTAATAACAATATTGCAATGTTTCCTGGAAGAAACTTTGAGAGGTCATGTCTGAATATTAAGGCTTTATATTTTTTAAGCATTCTGACTCATTCCACCTGGGTTAGTTTTTCTTTTAACCCTTTATACCCTTAGTTCTTAACTCTTCAGGAACTGGAATGCCCCCCACCCCACCAACCAGCTCCAAAGTTAAAGAACAGATTCCCCACTCCAGCTTGCCTCAATCCAAGAAAAAGCTGCTACCTCCACTACGCTCTTTATGACCTCCCCACCTCCCTTCACTGTGGGCTACTGCTCACTACCAGATTCAGTTTCTGAGAAGTCCCCAGCTCAAGGACATTTCCTGATATGTGACTGCTGGGAGCCAGTTTTCAGACTCCATAAGACCATATTACCGGCTGAAGCTATCTCTGGATTTTATCCACACCCCTTTCCCGACTATTTGAAAAGACTTAAATGGGACATATATATCACCTTCATATACTTTTTAGATGTGTTTTCTTAATTGGTGTAACTCTTATCTCTACCTCCTTATATATCAGCTAAATTCCCATTTCTTTTGTGGATCTATTTAGTAGAAATTCTAGCAGATGTTTCTCTTGAGTTCTGTATTCACATTAGAAACAGGTTATTGGGATTGTTTAGCTTGTTTTTTCCCCCCAAATTGCAACAGTAGTCCATGTGCACTGTTCTTTTTTGCATAGACACATTAAATTGGGGAAATCTTCTGTTTATAACATAATAATAACAAGGAAGTTATTATGTAATAGATATAGGAGCACATAGATTTTTATATTGCAGTGGGGTCTTGAACATTAGTCATAGTGACTTGGATCACCCTTTAGAAGATTGGACATTGGCCTTTCACCCCTGAACCTTGGATCTCTTCTATGGAAACAGAACTGTTTTCTACACCAGTACCATGAATCCGACTGCTACCAGAAAAGGCCCTTTTGCTTCTCTGACTTGCTCCAGAGTGGGTTCATATAACACCGTGATGACTTAGTAACAGCAGCAGCTTGCTTTCAGAGCAGGATTCTCCGCATTGTCACCTAATGGTGAGATGAAACTAGAAGATGCTCCATGTCACTCTGACTTTGACATATGATCAATACAAAAACCAGGATCTTTAAACTAAAAATTCCTAATATAGAAAACTGTGGTTGTAAAGAGTTTTTACTGGGATCACTGAGAAAGACTTTGAGGTTAGACAATTTAGCGTGCCTGGTAACTGTAGTTAGTCTTATGTCAGGATGCTTCATGAGTAAGGTCTTCTGTCTTTTAGGCCAAATATTTTTCCTTTCAATTATCCCCATATTTTGTTGTACTTATTGCAAAAATTAAACAAAAATTAAAATGTAGCCATACACACATTTTTTATTGTTTATTTTATCTCTTATCTTTTAAATTGGGATCCTGCCTTTTTCATATAACCCTGGGACATGAATTAATTTATTTTATCATATATTCCACCATTTTTCTATAGAATTAAGAGGGGGCCAGGGGCCAAGTTGTCTCAGATGTGTTGGTGGGAAAATAAATAAGGACAAAACTAAATATTCAAGCTAAAGTTAACAATAATAGAATTAAGATACCTAAACTATACCAATCTAAATTTAAAGAGGTCTGTTATACTTGCAGGCCAGGGGCAGAGGGTGATGGTAGAGAATGCACTTTGGATCCATTGGTGGAGGGAGGTTGACACTGTTGGTGGGAAGGCCCCTGACTCATTGTATATCTGAAATTTAATAATGAAATAAACTGTAGATCACAATTGTTTCTTTCAATAAAATAAAATTTAAAAAAAGAAATAAATATTCTACCAAAGTAGAAGTTAGCTATGTAATAGGAAATGTGAATTAGCAATTACAATTGCTGCAACAAGCAAATCTTATGAAACTAACGGATTACTCTTTTTAATAAATTTCTTCCAGACTGAACTCTAGTTACTTCTCTTTCTAATGTCTTCTCAATAGTTTAAACTTGAACTGTTAGAACTCTAAACTTGTAGTATAAGGGATGTCCTTCACCCTTTATACTTTCAGACTAAAAAAATACATTGGCAGAGTTTATATCAATTCAAGGATGCAAACTCCAGCCCCTTTTTAAAGTGCCTGCCAAATTCAATGCTATTTCAAAAAATGGTTGTTTGCTCCACTGAAAACTGCCTATAAACTCTTGACATCCTTTTATGTGAAAACACTTATATAGAAAAGTTTTAAACGCTAACCTTTCTCTCTGCTTCTGAGATATTTAATCTAAAACCTAGAAATTTCTTTATTAAAAAAACCTGAGAAAATTATTTAAAATGCTGCAAATCAAGAAAAATAGGTTAGGAACTAGAACAATAAATAGTAAAGCAGGTCAGGTTATTTGTCTTGTACTCTAATGACCTAGGCTAGATTTCTGGCATCCTATATGTTTCCCTAAGCACCACTAGGAGTAATTTTGAGTGCAGAGTTAAAAGTAAGTGCTCAATATCACAGTGTATGGACCAAAAGCACTCCTCTCAACAAAGAAAAAAATTAAAAATAAAATATATAGGTTGCCTCACACCCTGTTTCCAAGTGGGAAGGGAAGAATCTAAAATCATTGGACACAGTTACGAATACAAGAAACAAAACTATCTTGTCCAAATCTCCCGTCCCCACAACTCTACTCTGATTTTCTTTTGAAATAATGCAATATTTAGAGGCTGGAGCGATAGCACACGGTAAGGTGTTTGTCTTGCAGGCGGTTGACCCAGGACAGACCTACGTTCAATTCCTGGAGTCCAATATGGTTACCCAAGTCACAAGCAATTTCTGAACACATAGTCAGGCGTAACCCTTGACCATCAACAGGTGTAGCCCCCAAACAAACAAACACACAAACACAATATTTAAAAAGTAACTTCTTGAAACTGGAGAAATAGAACAGCAGTAGGGTGTCTGTCTTGCACACTGTAATCTAGGACAGACTGCGGTTTGATCCCCTGGTGTCCCATATGGTCCCCCAAGCCAGGGGCGACTTCTGAGCACAGAGCCAGGAGTAACCCTGAGCGTCACTGGACGTGCCCCCCACAAAGTAACTTCTTTCTAAAGTCCTTATCTGAGAGGCTAACTAGGACAGTTAGTACTTTTCTGGGCATCAGAGCTACCGTCTTTATTCTTTATGCATGATGGAGGTCTGCCCATTGTCACAGTTGTAGTGTTGTAGTGTGGTGTCCTGCTGGCCTTCATTGACTAGGAATAGTGCAAGGCCTAGGAATGGAGCAAAGTGACTGAACTCCTCTGGCTCTTTTACCTCAGGCTCTTTCCATTTACTAGACACAAACACTGCTGCTGCTATTGCTGTCACCTGGAGGCAGGTTCCATCCCTCTGGCTCCCCAACGACTATGGTTCTATTCAATTACCTTGACCGGACCAATGTGCCCTCCCCTAGAAACTCAAAAACAATACAAAAATGCCCTCAGCACACCCATGTTCATTGTAGTGCTATTTACACTAGCCAGAATCTTTAAATTACCCAGATTCTCCACAACAGATGATTGGTTAAAGAAACAGTAGTTCATCTATACAACATAATACTATACAACTTTTAGGAAAATAAAGTCATGAAATTTTCCTATACATGGATGGACATGGAGACTATCATGGTGAGTGAAATAAATCAGAGTGAGGGTGATAAACCCAGAATACTCTCATCTGCAGGATTTAAGAAAAAAAAAAAAGGACAGTATGGTAACAATACTCATCAACAATAGAGATGAAGGCCAGAAAGACCAGCCAATGAATATGAATCTTACCATAAATAGTGGTGAGAAGAGTTACAGAAATATTTATACTACCAACTACTATGGCAATGATACCGAGAAAGATAAATAGAATGCCTGTTCCTCAGATAGGCAAGGTGTGGGGCAGATATAAATAGAGAACATTAATGTTGGGGAAAAGTTTCACTGGTGAAGTCTGGTGTTCATTTGGTGACTGAAACCCAATTACAAACACATTTGTAACCATAGTGCTTAAATAAAGAATTTATTACTAAAAATAAAAATATCTTCTACATTTTAAATTAATAGCTGATTTATTTCCTGCTCTTCTCTATGCAAAAAATAAAACAGTATTTCTGTTTTTAAAAATGTCTGTTTTTTATTTCTGTTTCTGAAACAGTATTTCAGTTTTTCTTTTATAGGGACCAATGCATTTTTAAGTATCTGTAATAAAAATCTTGAAATCTTTTTTAATCCCATTTAATCCCTGAATTTCATATCAATATGTCAGTTTTACAAGATACTTTTGTGACCTTAGTCAGTTGTATTTTTGTGAACTGAGAAAAGGGGAGAGCTGTCACACTCAGAGTTGCTGAGGGTTTATTTCTGGCTCTTCTTTGAAGGATTACCCCTGGTGAGGTTTGGGAGACCATATGTGCTTCCTGTAATCGGTCAGCCATTTCAAGACAAGTGACACTCTATCTGCTCTACATCATTCCAGCAGGGTCATAATCATTTTTGCTTGATCAACTTTTCATTTACTATTTCCTGGATGCCTCCACTTTATTTACTCTTAATTATTCTCTTGGCACAGTGGACACCATTTTTTTCAACTAAAGATTAATATACTTCTAGTTAGAAAAAATGACACTAAATCTATTCTGTTTAAAAACCACTGTTAGCTATTTTACAATTTTATGATTTTAAAGCCATCAAAAGAATACACAACTCTATAGATTATCAACAACCTACAGTTTCTTTAACATGTCTTGATTGCCATTGTATCTGATTTGATCTAGTCTATTAATTATGATTAGCTTTTATAAAAATTTTTAGAATTTTTTTATTTCAAACAAAATTGAAGGGAAGGTGCAGAAAAGTGCTATCTACTCCTTGTGTGTAGTCTCCCTATTGTCAATAAAAGTATGAGAATGCAGCATTTTAAATAAAATGCTATTTTATTTTATTTTATATGTTTAACAACAAAATCAATCAAAGACCATCAACCACTAAGAACTGACTTAGTAATATATTTTATATGAGATTGAACAAAGTATAATGATAGTATAAAGTTATTATGTATAAAGTATAAAAATTCTGGTTATTATGGAATCTTAGTCTATTTTCAATCCTCAGTGTTCTGTTTATAACAGCTACCTAATCACAGACAACCATGGAACTGTTAGTAATTTACTACTTTTTGCTTTTTCTAAAATATACAGTCAAAATCATATAGTAAGTATTTGGCATTTTGGGAGTTGACTTAGTGTTATATAGTTAGGTTTCCCAGGTGTTTTTATGACTTAATTTGTGTTCACTTCTTAATAAAAATATACAACTACTTAAAGTTACAATAGTATATTCATATACTTATTTATCCATTAACATTTACTTAAGAAACTTTACGTTGCTTCTAAGTTTTGTAATTATTTATATAAAACTGATATATGGGATTGGAGCAATAGCATGGCTTCTAGAGTATTTGCCTTGCATGTGGAAAATTAGTTTAATCCCGTGCATCTCCTATGGTTCCCCAAGCATGCTGAAGTAATTTCTGAGTGCAGAATCTGGAGTATGCCCTGAGCACCATGTGATGTGGCCCCCAAATAAAAATCAAACACAAAACCATTGATAAAAATATTCATGTACAGATTTTGTATTGGACATATTTTTAACTATTTTGCAAAATTTCACAGAACATGATTATTAGAGTGGATGATAAGATTTGAGATTTTTTAAAAAAGAAATTACTAAAAGTTTTTCTTTTCTTTTTCTTGGGGGGGGGTCACACCCGGCATTGCTCAGGGGTTACTCCTGGCTCCATGCTCAGAAATTGCCTCTGGCAGGCATGGGGGACCATATGGGGCACCGGGATTCGAACCGATGACCTTTTGCATGAAAGGCAAATGCCTTACCTCCATGCTATCTCCCGGGCCCCTAAAAGTTTTTCTTTTTAAGTAGTCACATTCATACTATATTTCCATCAGCATTACATAAGGGTTTCAGTTATTCTACATAATTTCCAACATTTTATTTTGTCAATATTTCAGTATTTGTCCATTCTAATAAGTATATTGTATTATTATTTTACATACATAATCATACATAATGAATATATAACATATATATCATGTATATATCATACATAATGAATACATAATATTAACATATATAAGGTAGATACATAATAATATGTAGTCTAATGTATAGATATAGTTTTTTAGTTTTGTTTTCCGGGGGTGCTCAGGGCTCTGCTCAGAGATCCCTGCTAGTAGGGAATGGAGGACGATGTGGTACTGGGGATGGAAGCAGATTTCTCCATGTACATGGCAAGCACCATACCTTTTGTACTATTGCTCTTGAATCTAGTATATTTTTGAATTGTTATTTTGAGTGATGTTAGATTAATTAATAATGAAAAATAGTATATTTTCTTTATATTGCCTTCACTTGTTGCTTTTTTTTGGGGGGGGGAGGGGGTTCGGTCACACCCAGTAGACTCAGAGGTTACTCCTGACTCAGAAATTGCTCCTGGCAGGCTCAAGGGACCATATGGATGCCGGGATTCGAACCACCTTACCTCCATGCTATCTCTCTGGTCCCCACTCGTTGCTTTTTGATATCTTTCCTTAAACTTTATAGAGCTGAATTTATTAAATTTATTGTTTTTCTTTTCTTTAGTGGATTTCTGTTAACATTTATTAGAAGATCAGCACTGGCAACATATTTTCTCAAGTTTTTCTTATCTGAGTCATTCATTATTAAAGGAAAATTTCAGAGAACATTAGATTCTAGGTTGGTTTCTCCTCCTATCAAAAGATTATTTTATTTTACCTGTGTTTAGATATATTCAGAGATGCTGCTGTGATTTTTCTTTTTGCCTATTTATTGAAACATGTTTGATTCTTTAAAAACTTTATATTTTCTATATTTTTTCTCTATTTTTTGGTGGAATATCATACCAAGTAGTCTTCAGAGCTGACTCCTCAGTCTGAACTCAGAGATAATTACTAGTTGGGCTCAGGGAACCATGCCAGTTGTAGGTGTTTGACTGTGTTCAGCTATGTGCAAGGTATGCTGCCCTCTATACTACTCTGCAGCCCAGTTTCTCTGTACTTTAAAATAATATTTATTTTATATTTACTTGATTTTCTCCCAGCTTACTGGATCTGTGGTTTGATGGCTGAAACCAATCTGGGAAAATTCTGGGAGTATTGTCTTAAATTTTTCCTCTTCATTTCTATTTGCCCTTATTATTCTGCACCAAGTATATATATATATATATATATATATATATATATATAGGTTATATATATAGGTTATCATTGAGGACCTTGATACTTAAATAGATTTTGCTCAATTTTCTTTCTATGCCTTTTTTTAGGAATCTATTGATATATCTTTGCTTGTGAATTTATTGTAGTTTTCGAATCACTCTCAATAGAAGTTTTAGTCCTAGTCTCCAGGCTTGGACATTTCTAGTGGTAGTGTTTTCAGGGGCTTGCACACTTTTAATTACAGTGTGAAAATATATACAGATACAATATTCTAAATATTGATTACTAAGTAGCGACCCTGTTAGTTACAGATAGTAGAGACAATGTACTATGCAATGTATTTGTAGGTGCAACAGGAGCAGGAATTAAATATGGACATTCACACTTGCAAGCAGATAATTTTGGTACTTAGGCATTGCCTCAGGGCCTTAAGCAAGGATCTTTTCTTGTTTTATTTCCAATCTATCTTTTGTTACTATATAATTCACTTGTCACTATTATTCTGTGGCCTTTGACCATGGATTAATTAGCAATCATAACACAAACTACTTTACCAACATCAAGATTATTCTAAAAAAGCTTAAGGGAAGAGAGCAATGGTTTATGTATATCAAAAGTCTAGTAAATATTTAATTTTTCTCAGCCATGTCTTGTGATGTGGAGCACGCACAACCATTAAATAGGGGTGCTCTGAGTATTGCACTGGTGAAGGGAGGTGTTCTTTTTATGACATGAACCCAACTACAAACATGTTTGTAACCATGGTGCTTATATAAAGATATTATAAAAATAAAATATTCACAAATAAAACAAAGAAATTGTATTATTATAGTTCATGAACCAGTATTTTTTGCTATTTGTATCATTGCCTTTTTCTTTCTAATTTTTCTTTTATATTTAATTTCTTTGTTAATTAGAAGAATGGATCTGTAGAGGAATCCATGTGAATTATGCTTGTCCTTTCTTCCAGAACTTTAACCTTTCCCAAAGGAGGCATAAAAAACGAGACTCTGTTTTTACAGAGCTTAGTGTCTGATGGAGAAGATAGAGTATTAAAGAACTTTAATAGGGTGGAGAAAAGCTGATATTGGTTATAGACTTGGTATCGTAACATTGTACACCTGAAATTTTGCTATGAACAACTTTGTAAATGCCTTAATAAAAATAAAAATTAAGAAAAAGAATCTCAAAAGAAAAAGATTGAGTAAGTATAAGCCAAAGAAGTCAACTCTTTCTTAATCCTTTATATACTTCATATCTAACTAGCTGCATATGATCCAACAGTTGGTGATAGGCTCCTCTTTTCCATTGATGTCTGTCTTAATAGTACTTGTGATGCAATTTGTTTTCAGTAAAGTTTCTCATCAATATAGTATAAATGCTTGTTCTTATGTAGTCTGCATGAATTTTTCTTGGCTATTATATTGTGTCTATACAAAGAAAATTAATTAAATATCAAATTCTCAAACATCTTGAAGATCATAAAGGGCAGTTAATCATGAGTCAAAAGAAAAGAAGACGAGTTCACTAATTTGAGGGACAATAAATAGTAACAAAAATATAGTATTAGAATAAGACTGAAAGACAGTAAAAAACAAGGTCCAAGAAGATTGGTCCATAGTAGAAAATGTATCTGAAAGAAAGAGTTGGGGTTTGCAATTAGGACAGAAAAGGGAATATTATGATAGTAATAGTTGGAATTGATCACTGACCATTCTGGATAAGAACAGGGTACTGAAAGGAGGTAAATGAAATATGGTACCCTTTCAAGATCACAAATCACATTGTCTAAAATGAAGAGACATACAAACAGACAGATAGAGACAGAGAAAAGAGAGTAGAGAAGAGAGAGTTCCAAAGAGGCAGCCTGGAGTGGTGGAGATAAACAAAATACTGGTGGTGGAAAGTATACACTTGTGAAGGGTGTTGAAACATTCTATAACTGAACCCAATCATCAACAACTTTGTAACTGTACATCTCATGGATATGGAAATGAGAAAAAAAAGGCAATGAAAACAGTAAATCTTTGCTTCCAAATTTTATATAATTATTGCTATTGGCATGAATTCTATCTTCACTGATATTTCCAAGGAACACATAGATTGCACTGTATGACATTAGCACTTTATGGTATTCATATGACTTTTATTGACAAAATTTTTTAACTTAACCATGCATCTTAACCTTAAGTTTCATCTTTTATTTTATTTTTTATTGAAACTATTGGTATTTACATAGTCCTTCATAGTCAGGTATCAGACATAAAATGTATTAGAACCAATCTGACTACCAGTGTTGATCTCACTCCACCATGTTCCCAGAATATAGACCAAATACCACTCTTTTCCTCCACAGCATGCCAGTATAACAGGATCATTTAAAGTATAGATGGTTAGAATTTGGGTCTCTTGACTCTATTGTGGTTGACTTTGGCTTGAAAAATTAGTTATGTTCTCTTTTTTTTCTCTACATCAATGCACATGATACTGATGGACCCCTGGCTCCCATATTTTATATTTGTGGTGTTTCTCCTCTTCCATTCAGTTTCTTTCCTTCTCCTCATTATTCTATAAGGGCCAAGGATATTTAAGAAAGCTCCCATTTAGACCACTACATTTCTTCATGCAGTTATTTTAAATACCACATAAAAGTTATGTCATTCTGTATTTATCCTTCTTTTGGCTTTCTTCATTTAACAAAATATATTTAGTTCCATCCATGTTGCTGGAACTTGCATTATTGCATCATTTCTTACAGCTATGTAGTATTCCAGTGTATATATGCACCACATATTCATAATAAAAATGTCTGTTGTTGGACATATAGTTTGATTACAAGACTTAGCTATTATACTGAGTGCTGAAATGACTACCAGTGTGCATATATCCTTTTGATAAATATTTTTCTGTATTAGAGATATATACAAAAAAGAGTATTTGCTAGGTCATATTGGAGCTCAATTTTGAGTTTACTGAGAACATTCCATACTTTATTTTATAGGAATTGGAAAAGGCAGTATTCCTACCAGCAGTGGATGAGAGTTCCTTTCTCACCACATCCCCACCAACAGATTGTTCACAGTATTTTTGATATGTGTCATACTCACTGGTGTAAGATATTACCTCATTGTTGTCTTGATTTGGATTTTCTTAATGATAAGTGATGATGGACATTTTAATGAGCCTGTTGGCCATCTGTTAGTTCTCAGAGAAGTTTATATTCATTTATTTTATTCATTTTTGATGGGGTTTTTAAGTTTTGTGGAGTTAACCTTTGTGAGTAATTTGTATATCCTACATATGAACCCTTTTTTTGATATATTTAGTGCAAAAATTTCTTCAATTCAAGTAGCTGTTTTCTAATTTGAACCAGTTTCTTTTTGCCCTATTTTTTCATATTTGATACTATAGTACTTGTCATTGGCATCCTATCATCAAAGAGAACTTTTTTAGTAATTTTTTATTTAAAGAAACTGCATCACATAGTTAACATAACTGATCATAATACATTTGTTTCTAGATGAGGGAAAACAGTTATTAAAAAATAGAAAGAAAATAGAAAAACTAAAAATATAAAATGGAAGAAAAAAAAGAAAGAAGAAAAAGTTCAAAAGCAAGTATATTTGTGACAACAATTATATCTCCAATAAAGTCATTAATATAATAGCATAAGGTTTAACAAACTTTTTTTGAAAAGATGAAAGATAAAAAAATATACTTAAATATGTGTGTGTGCACGGCAGTTATTTTTGTTGTTTGTATAGGCAAAGCAAAATATGATGAAAATAGAAAGGAAAAGCATTTGGCCTAAATACAGGGAGACCTTACCCATGAAGTATACTGGCATTAGACAAACTTCAGGCTCCAGAAATGCTAAGTTATTTAACCCTAAAGTCTTTCTCTATAGTCTTAGTAAAAACTCTTCACAATCACGGTTGTTGCTGTCAGGTTTTTGTACAGATCCTATGTCAGTGTCAGGGTGACTCGGAGCATCTTCTGGTTTCATCTCACCATTGGGTGGTAATGCAGAAAATTGTGCCCTGAAAACAGGCTATTTCTGTTACCAGCTCAACAGGGTATCATAAGAACCTACTCTAGGGTTAGTGGGATAAGTAGATGGCCAGAACAGCAGTAGGGTCTTCCCTGGTTCAAATCTGATTCCTGGTGTTAGTGTAGAAAACTGTGGTTTTCATAGATTGGATTCAAGGTTCAGGGTTGTTCGTTAGTGCAAATTTCACAATTTCATTTTGTCTGAGAATGTTTTTAATCATCCCTCCTGAGTAAATGAGAGTTTTTCTGGGTAGTAGACTCTAAATTGAATACTTCTTTCATTCAGTAGTTTGAATATGATATTCCACTCTTGCCTGGATTTTTTTTTTAAATGGAATATCTGGTTTGAGTCTTATGTTGTTTCCTTTATACTTGAGGGTTTTTTTTCCTTACTGCTTTAAAGAGTTGATCTCTCTCTTTTTCTCTTTCGCTCTCCTCCCTCCTCTCTCTCTTGCCATTTGTTTTAGTAAGTGTTTTGGTGTTGTTTTGTAATGCTCTATTTTGTTTTGCACTCTTTCTGACTCTTGTATTTGTAGAAATACCTCTTTCCCAAGAGTAGGGAAGTTCTTTGCTATTAACTCCCTAACTACTTGTTGTTCTTCCCTTTCCCATTTTCTTCTCCTTCTGGAATTCTAGTAACTCAAAGATTATTTTTCCTGACTTTGTTCATTAATTACCTTACATTCTCATCCAGGGTTTTGTCTCTCCTTTCTTTTCTGACTTCTTAATCCCAGCTGGCTTGTAATGTGCTTTCAAGTTCTTCTTGAAGATTCTCCACCTGAGTACAATTATGGCTTGCTAACATACTTTCTTAGCACCTTCAGTTCCATTTGTATGAATTCTCTCATTTTTTGAACGAGTCCGTCTTTGAGTTGCTTGAATTGCTCATATATATAATTATTAATTTTTCAGCCTACTTATTCCTTGATTTCCATTGTTAAACCGTTAAGTGCATTAAGTGTTGATTTTAGGTACTCATCTATAAGGTTCAGGCATTTGGGTGGATTTGGGGATTTGCAAGGATTTTTCTTCAGATCCCCCACAATGATGTCTTTTTAGTTTCCCCATTGATCTTTGCATTTAGATTCTCAAGGTGTTGAAAGAAGTGCTAGAAGTGCTTATCTAATAGAGATGGAACACAAATTTTATAATGCAGTTAGGCCTTATACACCCCTGAACTACGGATATCATCTGTGGAAAGAACCACAATTGTCTATAACATTACCAGGATGCAAACCAGGAAAGACCCTACCATTGCTCTGACATTGAATTACTCCAAAGAGCGTTCTCAGCACTCAGATGACTTAGCAACAACCTGTTTGCAGGGCAGGTCTCTCCACATCTAATGGTGAAGTGAAACTATAGGATGCTCCACATCAGCCTGACTTTAATGAAGGAAATGCACAGAATCCAGAATCTTTAAATACAGGTACCTGACAGCAACAATAGCTAAAGTGAAAAAAGTTTCACTGGGACCATGGAGAATGAATCAGGGGTTGGACAAATGGTATGCCTCAAGCCCAGAGTCAGTCTTATGCCAATAAACTTCTGGGGTGAGGCCTTCTTGTAATCAGGCCAAGGATTTTTTCCATTTTCCTTATATTTTGCTGGCCTATGCAAACAACAGTGATTGTCACTATCACACTTTTACTACTGTATTTTTTAACACTTATCCTTTAAGAAAGAAAAAAATAACTTACTGAACTAATAAAAAATAACTGTAGTAAAATGTCTGTCATGAATACAGGCAGGGGATGGGAAGAAGGGCAGGGGCTTGGGAGTGAGAATGTTGCACTGGTGAAGGGGTGCATTCTGTATGTGACTGTAACACAACTATAATCATGTTTGTAATCATGGTGCTTAAATAAAAATTTTAATTAAAAAAAAGAATAGTATTGGCAGATGACTTTTTATAGATAACTTAATATCTTGAGGTTCCTTCCACACCTATTTTGCTCAGGGTTTTAATCAATAATGGATGTTGTATTTCTGTGCATTAATCGATATAATCATATGATTTTTATTCTTTCTTTTACTGTTGTCGTGTATGATGTTGATTGACTTGAATGTACCACTCTTGCTTCCCTGGTATAAAACCTAATTGGGAAACTAGAAGAGCTGGGACTGTTGGTACTATACAGGGCTTTTCATCCTCAAAAATCTGTACACATTCTTCTCAAGTACACATGTACTTGATAGCCTATATTTTACAATACAAGTTTCACTTTAATAAAATTAAAATATAAGAATTATACTAATCTCTTTATCAGAGCACAATGCTAAGACATCAGATTGATTGTAAAAAAATACGGAGAAAATCTTTCACCTAGAGACTAAACAACACGCCAATCAACAACAGCTGGTTCAAAAAGGAAATCAATGAAGAAATAAAGAGTTTCCTTGAGACTAATGATAATGAAAAAACAAATTACCAAAATCTATGGGATACAGCAAAAGCATTAATTAGGAGAAAACTCATAACAACATAGGTCTAGAGAAAGACCTTAAATATCTGGAAAATCTATAACAAAGGAACCCAAAATACATGAAGAAAAAAGGAAACAGTAAAAATTAGAGCAGAAATCAATAATATAAAAACAAAAACATAATACAAAATTGATGAAACCAGGAGCTGTTTTTTTCTTTAAAGAATAAATAAGATAGACAATATCTTGGCAATACTCACAATACTCCTCCACCTCCTCCTCAAATAAATCAAGAAATCAAATCAAATCAGAAAGAGGAGAAATTACAACAGAACCCCCCGAAATTCAAGACATCATGAGAGCTTTTTTGAATGAACAACTGTATTCTGTCAAGTTAGAAACCGTATAACAAATGGACAGATTTCTAAAAACATATAATAACCCAAAACTGAATGAAATTAGAAAGCTTAAAAATCACAAGTAAGGAAATTGAAACAGTAATTAAGAAACTTCCAAGGATAAAAGTCCAGGAGCAGATGAGTTTACTGATGAGTTTTATCAAATATTCAGAGACTTGCTACTACTGATCCATAGGCTCTTCCAAAATACCTTCCTTAGGCCTTCTAGGACATTCACATCATGCTCATTTCCAAAGCTGACTGAGATACAGTCAAGAAAGAAAAATACAGACCAATATTACTGATGATCATTGATGCAAAATCCTAAACAAAATCATTACAAACAAAATCTAACAACACATCAAAAAGATTATACAACAGAACCACAACTTAAGTTTAATGTCAGAATGGCTAGATTCATTATCTTAAACAATGATTTATTTGTTATGCTTTATGTTGCTATATCTGTTTTTTATATTTCAACACCATAAAGTTATATAATTTACTATATTAACATAGTATTTTTAAAATGTTTAGATCAATATATATTATTAAATATATATTTATATAAAATATATATTTTATTATACTTTCTTAAATTTTTCCAATTATATTTTTTATTTATTTTTTGCTTTTTTGTTTTTCTTACTTTTTTCTTGTTTTCTCTTTTCTTCTTTTCTCTTTGGTCACACCCAGTACTGCTCAGAGGTTACTCTTGGATTTGCACTTAGAAATTGCTCCTGGAAGATTTGGGGGTCCTTATGGGATACTGGGTAAAACTGGTTTTATCTTAGGCAAATGTCATCCCCACTGTACTATGGCTCAGGCTCCCTTTTATTGTGAAATAATACCTATTTTAATGCTATTTATTTTAGCCTACCTCAGAATATATTGTAATTTCCAAATATATAAATGTAGCATAAAATAAATTTAAAATTATTTAATTTTATAATATATTTATTTAAGCACCATGATTACAAACATGCTTGTTGTTGGATTTTAGTTATAAGAACAACCCCTTCATCAGTACGACAGTACAACACAATGCCCACCATGTCCTTCCTCTCCTACCTTCCCCACACCCTGCCTGTCTTCTAGACAGGCATTCTATTTCTCTCACTCACTACCATTGTCATGATAGCTGAGTTTTTTTGTTTTTGTTTTTGTTTTTTGTTTTTTTTGGTTGTGACTTTAGGGCCACAATCGGTGGCGCTTTCAGGGGTGATTCCTGGCTCTGTGCTCAGAAATCACTCCTGGGGAGCTTGGGGGACCATATGGGATGCCAGGAGTCAAACCCAATTCCATGCCATGTCATCAGTGTGCAAGACTAACTCCCAAATGCTGTGTCATCATGACTGGCCCCTGTCATGATAGTTGTTAGTGTAATTATTTCTCTAATTGAACTCACCACTCTTTGTGGTAAGTTCATAACATGGGCTGATCCTTCCAACCCTCATCTCTATTGTCTGTGGGTGTTATTACAATTATGTCATTTATTTTTCTTAAATCCCAAATTTGAGTGAGACTATTCTGTGTTTAACTTTCTTCCTCTGATGGGTATTATTACCATACTGTCTTTTATTTTTCTTAAATCCCACAGATAAGAGTATTCTGGGACTATCACTCTCCCTCTGATTTATTTCCCTCAGCATAATAGTTTCTATGTCCATCCATATATAGGAAAATCTTATGACTTCAATTTTCTGAGGCAGCATTGTGTATATGTACACAGTTTTTTTGTTTGTTTGTTTTTACTATTCATCTGCTGTAGGCATCTGGGTTGTTTCCAGATATTGACTATTGTAAATAATGCTACAATGAATTTAGGTGTGCAGAAGGTATTTTTGTATTGTGATTTAGTGTTCTAGCATATATCTTTAGGAGTGGTATAGCTGGATCATATGGGAGCTCAATTTCCAGGTATTGTTTTTAGGAATCTCTTTATTGATTTCCATAAAGGCTGTATTAGACAGAATCCCCATAAGCAGTGAATAGAGTTCCTTTCTCCCCACATCCCGCCAGCACTGATTGTTCTTGTTATTTGTGATGTGTGGCATTCTCTGTGGTGTGAGATGGTACCTCATTGTTGTTGATTTGCATCTCTCTAAAGGCTCTACTAAAAAACTTGTAAAAACAATAGATTTATATAGCCAAATGACAGGTTACAAAATTAACACACAAAAATCAGTTGCCTTCTTATACATAAATAATGATAGAGAAGAAATGGACATTATAAAAACAATCCCACATAACTTGAACTATCTAGTCCTGCCTCTCAAATAGAGGGGGAAATAAGGGAGGGTACTGGGACCAAACAGATATATGATCACTAAGTAGTAGGCTAGACACAGAGGGGACCACTTATTCTAGCAGCCCTGGGGGTGAGGGTGGGGATATGGGATGCAAGATGGGAATGGGGGTGGAGGGAGGACAAATTTGGTGATGGGAATTCCCCTGATTCAATATTAATATGTACCTAAAATACCACTGTGAAAGATATGTAAACCAATATGGTCAAAATAAAAATTATATATAATAAAAAATAAAACCAATCCCATTTATATTAGTGCCACAAAGAAAACTACGAAACCCTGCTTCAAGAAATAAAAGATGGGGGCCCGGGAGATAGCATGGAGGTAAGGTGTTTACCTTTCATGCAAAAGGTCATCGATTCGAATCCCGGTGCCCCATATGGTCCCCTGTGCCTGTCAGGAGCAATTTCTAAGCATGGAGCCAGGAGTAATTCTTGAGCACTGCTGGGTGTGACCCAAAAACCAAAAATAAATAAATAAATAAGAAAGAAAAAATAAATAAAAGATGGGAGGCATCATTTTCCCTGACTTTAAATTGTATTACAAAGCTACAGTCATTAAAATAGCATGGTATTGGAATAAAGACAGACCCTCAGATCAGTGGACTAGACTAGAGTATTCAGAAAATGTTCCCCAGGCATACAATCAATTAATCATTGATAAAGGGGTAACAAATGCAAAATGGAACAAGGAAAGCCTCTTAAACAAGTGGTATTAGGACAACTTGTCAGCTATATGCAAAAAAGTGAACTCAGACCTCCATTCACAAAGGTCAAATATAAATAGATTAAAGACCTTTATATCAGACCCAGAACCATATGGTATATAGAACAACGTATAGGTAAAACACTCCAACACATTGAGACTGAAGACATCTTCAAGGAGGAAACAAATCTGTTTGAATAATTGGAAGCAGAGAAAAACAAATGGGATTCTACTAAGCTAAGAATTTTCTGTACCTCAAAGGAAGAAACGACTAGGATACTAATGCTACCCACAGAATGAGAGAAACTATTCAACCAATACCCATCAGATAAGGTACTAATATTTAAGATGTACAAGGTACTGACAGAATTAAACAAGTAAAAACATCTAACCCCATCAAAAATGGGGAGAAGAAAGGAAGACAATTCCTCAAAGAAGAAATATATGTGGCTAAAAGGCACATGAAAAAATGCTCCACATCACTAATCACCAGGGAAATGCAAATAAAAATAAATTCGAACAATATTTATTGGTTTGATTTTTGCTTTAAAACCATTTTTAAAAAATAATCTGACATACACATTTTAAATACATTATTAGAAATAGAGCACTGTGGTACGTGCATATGTTTTAAATATGTATAGGTATGACTATTAATTTGATTACGGTACCTCCCTAAAACTTAGGGATGCCTTTCTCTGATTCAGTGGTAACTAAATGGGAAATGCAATATAAGCTTCCTAGTGATGGAGTGTTTTTCTTTGTTTCTGTTTTTTGTTTGTTTGTTTGGACCAAAAATGGCAATAATGATCAGGGATTACTCCTGCCTATGAACTTTGGTATTATACTTAGTAGTGCTCTGGAACCATGTGGGATGCTATGGCTCAAATTCATATCAGCCATTTGCAAAGCAAAAATCCTACCTCTGTTATTATTTCTCCAAACTCCTGTTAATTATATCATGGAAAGAGGAGTTGCTATAAGGGATTTCCTTCTAAAATTTATTTTTAATATTTTTTGTTTAATATAATCATTTATTTACTATGGTATAATGGTAATCTTAATAATTATATTTTTATCCAAAAATTTTAATAGAGGTAAGACTGGATAGTCCTTACTATAAAATATAATGCATACTAAATTTCTTAAAAGTAATGAGTGTCCTGGAAAATATAAAACTGATTCTGGACTAATGAAAATTTAGCTTCTATTCATATTAAAATATATGAATAACATATATATTTTTGGTTTTTGGGTCACACCAGGCTGTGCTCAGGGGTTACTCCTGGCTCCATGCTCAGAAATTGCTCCTGGCAGGCACAGGGGACCATATGGGGCACCGGGATTCGAACCGATGACCTTTTGCATGAAAGGCAAACGCCTTACCTCCATGCTATCTCCCGGGCCCCATGAATAACATATTTTAAGATAGTTGTTTTTTCTTTTATCACAGTTTATCTTGGGTGGTAGAAAAATTTAGAGTAGATGTTTGTTGAAGAGAATAGAAAAAATGGCTTCTGATTAAATTGGCTTGTTGAGTCACTAAGTAGTAATTTTTGTAAAAAATCTAATTTTAACTGAATGGACAGTATTTATTGTTTAATTAATTATTCTCTTAAATTATTGGGTATTTTTTTCTGAGAAACTTGATAGAGTAATATTATTTCAAGTATGATTTGCTGG
>PVKC010011519.1:0-24639 GCA_004027635.1 Crocidura indochinensis
GGTGTTGCCCAAAAACCAAAAAAAAAAAATATGTATTTTATTTTAAATTATTTTATGAAACATTACAAGCCAGAACACTAACATAGTCTAAATGTTTAGGCTTTCTCTTATGAACGTTTCATATAATTGTCTGCTTTTTTCTATCATTTCATATTTTCCTAAGATATTTACTTAAGACTTCTGTCAAATCTGACATGAGAGTCCTCAGATCTGAGTATAGAGCTAACAGTATGCCTTGAATACTGTTTTGTGTATCCTGAAAATGATTTATATGTAAATATATATAATGTATAAATACATATACAAATATGAATTCATATATTTATATTTCTGTCTTTGAAATGTATTTATATATATTTCAGTCATGTAGTTTATGCTTTTAATTTATATATTTGGAGACAGCAAATGTGATCATGTAAACATCACCCAAAATTGTAGGAAATGTAAACTCCAATTAAGAAAAAACATAGAAAATAATGGCAAAATTAAAAGTAAAAAAAAATCAAAGCTACCATGCATGAGAAATTTCTTTTATTCAAAGATTTGAATGCAGAATAATGAACATATATTTATATTCTGATGTTAATTAAATGCTTAATTGTGATGGTATAAAGGTGGAAAGAAAGCTTAAAAGTAGAACAATGGTTGCACTGAAAGTGAAAATATGATAAATGTGTAAAATGAAGGTTAAATTATAATAAATAAGAAAGAACAAAAACCTTACTAATCACAATTATATGACCTGAAGAAATTACAAACATAAATTATTTTATGTGTATAAAATATAAATGAAAATAATAATATTCTATAATATACTATAGCATATACTTAGATATACTAACTGATAAAAAGCCTGTCACATATTATTCTACTTATATGAACTATCTAATAAAGTCAGACTCACAGTAAGTAAAATATCATTTGGAAAATTAAAGAGGAAAATCTGCTATTCATTAAATATAAAGCTAGAGTATCAGAAGATAAGATAAAAAGTTTTAGTATTTAAACCTTTGTTCTCTATAATTACAAAAAGAATAATATCCTTGAGAATTAAAAGGCAATTCAATTATTTTTCAGAATCGGGTTCCAACTCTGTTTTAAAGCTTAGAATTTTGATTAGTAAAGAGAAACTTCTAAAAAAAGCATGTGACCCTAGAAGCTTTGAAGTTGATAAGTTTTTACTTATGAATCTATTAATAAAGTACTTAAATGTTTAAAATATTAGAAACAGGAATTCTGGAAACAAATATATAATCTCTAGAAATTATAGAGTAAAAATTCTGGTATACTGACGTGGGCCATTGACCAGCCATAATATGACTATAGTTCTTTACAATATAGCAAAGAGTTCTAGGAATAAATTTTTGGAAAGAAACACTCAAAAATGGAAACATTGCACAAACATTAATAAAGGAGGTTGACATTGATCAGATGAAAATATTGAGCCAGTTTAAAAAAATGTTAGTGAATATCTGAAAGACAGACAGCAGCTCAGTTGTATGCAACTGAGCCTCAGTATGGATTCATACCAAAGAAAATATGTCAGGCTAATTCAATTTCCTGTTTTAATAGAGTTAGCCACTTAATATATCAGGAGATACTAAAGACACTACAAACAAGGACTGGCTTTTATCCAGGCATTTAAGTCTTCTTATGTTTTCCCTGTTGACAAGATAATTAAATGAGCTGAATTTGGAAGAATTTCTTCTTGAAGAAAATTGTGGTAGCATGTAAACAAAGGTAAACATTAAAATTAAGAACTTATAAAAGGTATATAAATCATAAATATTAATAGTGCACATATCTTAGCATTATATTATTTTATGTTTTGTAAATTATATATTAATCAATGCACTTTATACAGAACATATTTTGTAATATATTATACATTTAATCATGTTTTAAAATAGAAGAAAAAGTATGGTTAAGTATTTTGGTAATGTTTCTGGCAAATACTCTTTATCTTGAGGGGGGGAGTTGGGCCATACCTGGTGATTCTCAGGGGTTACACCTGGCTACGTGCTCAGAAATCACTCCAGACTCAGGGACCATATAGGATGTTGGGGATCAAAGTCACATCCCTCTTAGGTCAGTTGTGTGCAAGTCAAATGCCCTACTGCTGAATTATTGCTTGCCCCTGGCAAATACTTTTTTAACCCAATAAGTCTATCTTCATGTTCAACCCCCCAACTACTCCATGTACTTCCTAATTTTTTATTTATTTTTAATGAATCAGTTAATATAGCAATGATATGAAACAAACATAATCATAAAAAGTTATACTCTGCTTCTAAGGTCAAAGGTGATATATACTTGCTATAATTAGTATTTATTTTCTTGAAGCAATTATCATTAACCACTGGAAAAATGAAACAAAACAAGAATTGAAATCCTATTGTTTTATAATTTAAAGAATTCAAGATCAAAGTGGACTAAATTGAAGTTGCCAACAAGAAATTTCTTCAGTCTAGAGACTCTTAGGTGAAATTTATTATTTGCCTTGTCCAGATTTAGTGTTTAGATATTCATTTTTTATTCTCATCATATTTGGGATTCAGCATTGTAACAACTCTGTACCTGTCCTCCATAGTTACTTTTTGTTCTGTATGTTTTTCTATATACTTGCACGAATATTTAAGATTATTATATTGGAGTCAAATAAGAAGCCAGAAATAATCTCACCTCTCGAGGCAAGTTGGATAACAAACAGCCAGAGTTCCATTTCTACAAGTACCTTCTGCTACATGCTCTAATAGTGTGATCATAGATTCTTGGGATTAATATGGCAAATTCTTTGATTATTTTGTGTAGTTCTGTGTCAATCACTCCAATCATAATTAGCTTTTATGCTATAGCAAGACTGAAATATCTAAGTCATGCATCTATTTGTGTCATTTAGAAAGCATTGCTTTTACTATTTGCAATCAGTTTCATGAGATCAGTTTGTTAATGCAATTTAATATGTGCTACTGAAAATCTTATGTTCGTTTCATTAACATATGCACTATATCATTGCTGTGGTATTTAGTATTAACTTAGTAGATGTTGGAAATTTTTAAACTGGGAGAGAGGTATATGTGGTCTTTTTATTAATCCGCAATTATGGATATTTAAAGTTTTAAGTAAAAAAATTTAAGTAGCCTCAATTAGAAATTGAAAATAAAATTGTAATATATAGAACAAGAAAGTATTTTATTGTGTTTTAATGGCGAGAGGTTGGAGCAATAGCATAGCGGTAGAGGTTTTGCTTGCATGACTGACTCAGGATGGACCAGTGTTCAATCCTTGGGTTCCCATATGATTTCCTCATGCCAGGAGCAATTTTTAAAGAGTGCATAGCCAGGTGTAACCCCTGAGCATCACCGGGTGTGGCCCAAAAAGCAAAAACATAAGTTAAACACATTATGTATTATATGTTGAGTAATATAATAGTAAAACTGTAGGAAGAAGATGGGCTATTCAAAGGATAATTGACAAAAATAATGAACAAATAGTTATGTATACTTAGTTTGGCAAATGTTAATGGAATGCTATCAAATATTTAAATTATAATCACAGCATAAAATAAATTTATTTTCCCTGGCTTATGAAAACATTAATTTTAATAGGTCCACATAAACATTTTAGTGTCTATGGGATGCATAATAAAGGGAGTAAAATGCGTGCCTTGCACTTGACCAAATTTTGTTTGATCCCTAGCACTATATATTGCCTCAAGGGCTCCACTAAGAGTGAACCCTAAAACAGATCAGGAGCAAAAGCTATTACCCTTTCAAAAAAATAAAAACCCTCAATATTTTGGAATTTATTTTACTGTCAGTTATACAAAGAAACTTTAAAAAGGCAGTGAATTGTATAACTCAGCATTTTATCTATGCAATTGTCAGATTTCAAGAAACTAGTTTTTTTTCAAGTTTCTAGAGTTAGAAATTAGTAAGGTTGTAAATTTTTTGTCCATTGGCAATGAAAACTTTAACCCTTTTCACTTAGGAATACTCTCAAAAAATACCACCTTATTTAACTTGTTTACTCTTTTCAGCATATAATTGCATGCATATTACAAACATATGTATTTAGAGAAATTAAATACCATTGTTTTCAATCAACTTATAAAGGGTACATAAACCATCTTTCTTGAATGAAAGAATTGGAATATATTAATGTAGTACCAAAATATTAAGTTATTGAAATAAACATGAGTGGAAATAGAATAGTAGTTGGATAGTATTGTATAGTATTGTAAAAATAGTATTGTTTTAAATATTTGCAGCATCCATTCCCATGCATTACTTATTTACCTCATCTCTAAAACTAGTGAAGTTAGATATTTAAGAAGGGTAGTGTGTGTTCAAACTCTAACAAATATAGGTTCTTCTTTCTCAGCTATATAAGGTTACTGTCCCAGTGGCTCACTCTAGACATAGTCTGAAATACATGTATTTGTATTTTTGCTTATTTTTCTGTGTGCATGTGGGGAGAGAGAGTGGATAACTCTTCCCAGTGCTCTGAGGCTATTCCTTGTTTTGTACTCATTATTGACTACTGACCGTGCTCAGAAGGACAGATGTACTACTTGGGATTGGAAATGAATAAGATTATGCAAAATCAGTATTTTACCTCTGAACTATACTCACAGTCCAGTTTTTATGTTTTTATTGTCAGCTCTTTCCATATAATTTTGCATAGCTTTGGGAAGATAGTTTTTCAGTGGAACTTAGTGTTCTGTCACTATGATTTTCCAGATCATTTCAGTCTTTTACCTTTTGCTAGAATATGCTTGATGAATGAAAATAACAGCTTAGAGTTGATAATCAAGCATGCATGGATATAAATATGATGGATTTTTAAGCTTCTTCCAGATATAGACTAGACTATGTAAAAAGTTTTTTTAATTTAATAATTGCTATTTACATTCATTTATTTGCAGATATAGAGTTTTATTTTCTTTTTAGTTAACATATTCTAAAGCTACTTAAGATAAGTAGTGCAGCATTCAATGTATAAAATCAATATACCAAACTAATGTATAGACAACCATTGCATTATTCACAGCTTTAAATAATATAATGCCTTACAATCCTTTCTCCTTTTCTAACTTTATGAATCTCTTAATTTTACACATTTATGAATTCAGTATACATTACTAACTGTTCAATAATAATGATATACAAAAACAGATATAATATACTTATCAACATCAGAATTATGATGTGTTCTAGATTCACCTCAAAACAAAATTAACAATAACAAACAAAATATAACAATAAAAACAATAAATACATGGTAGTTGATGCAGTTAAAAAAAGAATTTGCATAGAATAAGAAACTGTCACCAAACTGAAAAGATATCAAACAAATCAACAATAAATATATGGTAGTCCACACAACTAAAAATAATACCCACAGCAAAATAAACTGCCATCAATTTTAAAAGATATGTTAATGAACAGGTGAGATTTACTTAGCAAATATAGAACCGGTCAACACTCAAAATCTAAGGGAACTCATAAAATACAAAATATTAAACAAAAATAGGGGCCAGAGTAGTGGCACTAGAGGTAAGGCATCTGCCTTGCAAGGGCTAGCCTAGAACAGACTGTGTAGTTCTATCCCCTGGTATCCCATCTGGTCCCCCAAGCCAGGAGCGATTTCTGAGTGCATAGCCAGGAGTGACCTCTGAGTGTCAAATGGGTGTTGCCAAAAATAAATAAATAAACAATATATACATATATATAGCAAATAAATCTACTAATTACAATCTCATCGAAATATAAGAATATCTGGAAAAGATTAGGTAGAAGACTTGAAAAGACGTTCATTGTCTATTAAGGAGATGAAAAATTAAAAAAAGGAGTTGTCATCACGAATCTAGGTCAATGACTTTTATCTAAAAGACAACGAATGCTTTGAGATCATTTGAAGAGAGAGACATATTTGCATATGATAGAGCATGTCTCACTATTCAAATATCACATCACTTCTTATGTGACTCTTAGAAAAAATATATGATGCTAATCATTAAATTGTATCAATTAATACTAGAGTCAAATATATACAAAGAACAACTAATATTATAAAGCATATGGATAGAATAGAAAGAGCTCTTACACACTCATGAACTACTGATAAGACTATAAATTGTTTCAGTCCTACATATTATTTGGAATGGAAAATTCTTTAAAATTTTAAATAGAAGGTCCACTAACATACAGTTATATCAGTCTGAATATCTACCTGAACAAGACACCCTTTTTCGAACTGAAATATATACTCTCTCATTGCAGTGATATACTACAATGTGCTATATACATATTGTAAATATCTATATGTATGCATTATTTATAAGAAAGATTAATAACTAGAGATTTGTATAGTAAGAAGAATAATTAAAGAAAAATAAGTGTCATGAATAAATAAAGACAAAACTCTTTATATTTTTCTCTCATGCTCATGCTCGAGTTCTTCTGGCTTGCTAAATGATAGCAGGGAGTAAGAGAAATAATCATATAACTTAAAGACCTTGCTTTGCATAGGGCTCACCTACATTTGCTTAGTCTCAAAATATTTATGCCCAGGAGTGATCCCTGAGCATTATCAAAGAGTAAGACCTGAGTATTTTCAAGTGTTATATAATACCTCTCCTAAATAAGCCCAAACAAAACAAATTAAAGTTAGCAGGACATTGACAAAACTTCTAACAAATTCTTATCTTGATAGTCTAGAAGTGGGCTTTGAACCTTGGTCTTCTAAATGTGAGTTCAGTGCTCTTTTCACATTGCCATGTGACCTTTCCAAGTAAAATGCCACATCTTTCCAACATGGTAATTAGCCTTATGTGAGACTTTGAAATAGTGATTCTTTTATAGACTAGGGAAAAGGAGAAGGAAAAGAAGAGAGGAGAGAGGGAGAGAAAATTCCCAACTGAAATATACAATTAAATCAATTTGATATATTTTATGTATTTTTCATATGAACTTAATCAGGACTGGAATTAATCTTAAATGAATATCTATACTTTTCTCACCTTCAGTTTGCCATATAGAGCTGCTTTAAAGAGTACCCAGTGACATTTATAGTAAATATGACAAGCATATGTAAATGTAATTACACAGTCATATATGGTGTGAGTCATTTGTAAAGTTCACTGTAAAGAAGCTATATTGCACAGAATTCATTTGTCACTTAAGAAAATGAGATCATCTGCTTTTTTACATATGAAAGAAGAGATTTTACTCTGTACTAAACAGTCCAAAACAGGATAGGGCCAACTTATCTTTCTCTAGAGGTTTGGTTTCAAATAATGTAATTATGCAGGTATTCTTTATTTAATGTTTTTCGACAATACTATTATAGAAAATGAACAGTATTAAGAATATGTGTATAACCGTGATATGATTTTATTTAAAGAGATATTTCTATAGTCCAAAAGGAAATCTATTTACCCTTTATGTTGTCTCTATACTCTAGCTTTTTATAAAAAAAAATTAGTTATATTTTTCTCTAGAGCACTATGCAATTAGCAAAATAATGATTTTTAAAATATAATTGATATTCATAAAAAGGTTGAACTTATATTTATATAAAGCAAAAACTTAAAATTATTATTACTAAAATGGAAACATTACAGCATTGAAGTTTTCAGAAAAATAGGCTTTTGTCATGGTTTGTGTCAGTAATTTTATTTATTTTTTTATTAATTTAATTGTGATCAAAGTGAATTACAAGTCCTTCACAGTAATATTTAAGGTACATAGTGACAAAGAGTTAAGGCCATTCCCACCACCAGTAGTGTGTGATTATTCCAAAGAGTTGAAAATTCAGAGCAATGAAGTGGTTATAGAAACTTATTTAAAAGGACACATTTTGAGCTGTTTCTCTGCTCTGACATATACTTTCTCGCAGTAAGCTCTGGCCTTGATTATGTGTAAAGAAATCGACATACAAGAACACAAAACAGTGACAAAGCCATTATTTCAAGGACAGGGTGTAACAGAGAAACTAAGATACTTATTCACATTCTCTGTCGCCCTGAATTTTAAGTATTCCTGTTTTCATTATATTTGGTGATTCTGATTCCCACCACTTTCCCTCATACCTTATCTGATTTAGCCTTTACTAGAAAATACTCCTCTAGTTTCTCTCTGCTAGAATAATAAAAGATTATTGACTTCTATTTGTTTGCTTTTACTTTACGTGGAATCAAATACAGTGTCTCATTCCCAAGATATATACTAGCAAGTCACAGTCAAGGCCTTAAAAATACACTTTTATTTTACTATTTTTTTTTTGGTTTTTGGGCCACACCCAGTGACGCTCAGGGGTACTCCTGGCTATGCGCTCAGAAGTCGCCCCTGGCCTGGGGGACCATATGGGGCACGGGGGATCGAACCGCGGTCCGTCCAAGGCTAGCGTGGTAAGGCAGGCACCTTACCTTCAGCGCCACCGCCCGGCCCCTATTTTACTATTTTCAATGTTTTTTTTTCCTTATGTTTTTTCATCCATAAGGTACATTCAGAGTCAGGATTAGATATGAATTTGTAATAAGAGTTGTTTTCACTAGTTATATGTCTACATATACTCTCTTGACAAAATTAATCCCCCTTTTCCTGGCTTTCAATTATGATTGTCTCTATCTTTTAGGATATAACTAAGTTTTAAAGAGAAATTAATGTCTTCTTGGGACTTTAAAATAGCAAATGTGAGGCATTTTGATAGATGAAGAAAGATGAAAATACTGTAATAATTTTTGTAATGGTCAGGGTGATAATTTAAGATAAATATAGAGAAGAAAATAGAGCTATTTCATTTAAGAGATAACTCTAGGAACAGTATTTGATGATAGATTTAATACTTTTAAAATAATGTTTGTCTATGCCTCTTGTATTTAAGTCTGTTCATATTTCTCTTCCCAATGAATTACATATTTCTAGTTAAATTTCAAAACTAGCTTTTCTACCAAAGATCTTAGTAAGAAGATGATTTCATCTTAACTGTGGGCACTCTTCTCTTATGAAACCTTATCCTTAAAGAGAACATATTTTTTGTTTAAAAAAAAAAAAGGCAAACACATTTCATTTTCGGTTCCCCAAGTCCCAGGTCTCTAATTACAAAGACAAGTTCTCACTATCTTATTTTTTTTATCTCTTTGTATTTCTCTGTCTCTTCATCTATAGTTTTGTAGTTTCAGTTTGGTATTAACCTAATTTTCATGGTCCCTGTTTCTGTTAATGCTTGCATTTCATAGATTTCCAAGTCACATACCTGCATCTCAGACAGAGTAAAGAAAACTGCCTAGAGAGGAAGCTGGAACACAGGCACAATATTTAAAAACTGTAAAATTTCTATCAGTCTATATATAGTAGTAACCTTCTTGAATTGATTTGCAAGTCTTAAATTTATCTGGGGCATTTGTGTGCAGTACCACAGTCTACAGGATAATAGTGACTGATTATCAGTTGCATTTTCAAAATACATTCAAATATATTGAATTGATTTATATTGATTATATTGGCTTACATTGATTACATTAAGTTATATTTGATGGTATGAAAATTTAGAAAATATTTATACAGCAGAAGCTATGGAGAAATTGATTAATCCCTTTAAAGGGAGGGACTAGTTGAAAAATTATAAAGCCCCACCCTACCTAGATTTTATTTTCTACCTTAAAAGTTATAAAAGAAATCCTGCAAGAACAAATAGCAATGAAAAATTAGTGTGATATGGTTCTATATGTTTGACACAAGAAGTCTTGATAAAGGAAGAAATTATTTATAGTCAACTAGAGCTGCTTATGCATACTTTGAGATTAGTTGAAATGGTCCAATATAACCATTCTCTCTCTCTTGATGTATCTATCTTTTTATCTTCTTAGTATTAATTATGTGTAGTATAAAAAGTATAAAAGCCACTTTATTCAATGATACCCATGGTTAAGTGAATAGAGCACATATAGAATGGAGTTCCATTGAATACTTCCTTCAATTGATCTCCTCTTTAACCATAATCTATCTGGGTTTAGAAGTTGGGAAGCAGTACTTAATATCAGTTACTTATCAATTAATTAAAATCTTAATTTTGTTTTGGGGACAGAGTGAAAGTACCGCAAATAAGGTGCTTACACACCTACCTAGGTTCAATTCCTGACACAAAATATGGTTCCCTGGATTCCTTAAAAACAGCAAGGAATACTTCCCAAACAAAACGTGTGTTTCCCCAAAAAGAAACAAACCAAACAAATGAATAACTGTTTTGGGTCTATATTAAGCAATGCTCAAGATTTATTCTGGTTTCCATGTTCATTTTCAGAACTGGTGGTGCTTGGGAAACCATGCCATGCAAAGAAAGCACAGAACAAGTATTGGGCCTGTCATATTATTGGATTCAGTAAACATTATCTTATAAAATTGTGTAAATTGTATGAGAAAAGCTTAATACCATTTCAATGTATTATCCCACAAAGTTTGTCATCACTGTTCCCATACTCCTTCATTCCAAAGCACTGGATATCCTCCACTCTTTCAAGCCTCTTTTATTCCCTTCATTCTGATAAATAGAGTTCTGTAGTCTGAATGTAAGATAGAGTTTTTTTCTCTTATTTGGCTTTATTTATTTCCTTGCTATTATTTTGGGACAGTGATAATCAGGATTTTCTTTTGTTCTGCACTCAGCAATAACTCCTGGTAAGCTAAAGGTAACAGATATTATATTAGGTATTGAAGCCAGGCTATTTATTTTAGAGGCAAGTGTCCTACACTCTATAAAATGTTTCCAGCCTATGATTTTATTCTTTACATTTCACATAGGAGCAATGTCATCTAGCAAGCTTTTTTTTTCCTGAATTAATTCAGAGAATTTTCTCTATTTTTAAACAAGTTGTAGATTTTATAAGATTTTATCTTTACTAATAGCTTATTATTATCCCATTCCTTGTGCATACCTATATGCATATATATATATCTACCTACATTAAAATATATATATTTACATATCTACATATCTATTTCTATACCATAGATCTATGTATTTACATATTTAGAGACTTATACCTATAAAACCACACATACAAATATATGTATTTTTATATATTATATTTGATTTTTTCATGTAATGTGATATTTTTATTTAATTAATCTATGGTTATTTTTATATAATTTTAAATAAATTATACACAAATCTTCAGTCATTGTAGTGAATGAATCACAATATGAAAAATCCAAAACTTAAGACAGTAATGTAAACAAATAATCCTCATATTATATATTTAATATAGTATTTCTAATTTAAATTATTTATTTAACACCGTGATTACAAACATATTTGACGTTAGTTTCAGTCATAAGAAGAACACACCCCATCATTATGCAACCTTCCTATCTCCAAAGTGCCAGTTTCTTCCCTCCCCACCCTCTGCCTGTATTCAAGACAGGCTATCTACATCCCTCTCTCACTGACATTGTTATTATAGTTCTCAATGTAGTTATTTCTCTAACTGCACTCACCATTCTTTGTGGTGAGCTTCATATCTTGAGCTGATCCTTCTGGCCCTCATCTCTGGAAATCATTTTAATGTCTTTAATTTTTCTTAAAACCCATAGATGGGCTACACTATTCTGTGTCTCACTCTCCCTATGACTAATTTCATTCTGCATAATAGATTCCATGTACATCCATGTATAGGAAAAATTCATGACTTCCTCTCTCCTGATGGCTGCATAATATTCCATTGTGTATATGTACCATGTTTCTTTAGCCATTCATCTGTTTAAGGGCATCTTGTTTGTTTCCAGAGTCTGGTTATTGTTAATAGTGCTACAATGAATATAGGTGTGAGGAAGGGAATTTTGTATTTTATTTTTGTGTTCTTAGGGCATATCCCTAGAAATGGTATTAATATAGTATTTGAAATAAGACATTTTAAGTCATAACATGTTATACATTGCAATTTAGGTTTACTAATAGTACCTAGAAATTTCTAATGAATTAATTAATTTACTGGTATGTCCTTTAATATACTAGGTGAATACTCTCACAGATTTTTTTCAACTCCGAATTGGAACATTTCTGTTAACTTTTAAAAAAAATTCTACAAAACTATGAACACTTAGATAAGCATATTGACCAAGCAAACTCCAGACCTTCAATGCCCCTCTGAATTTATCATGAAACTCTGCAGGATGAAATATTTTCCCACTGGCACAGACACATCAGGAAGCTAAGTCCACATTGAAAAATATTGAATGAACATGAAAGCCCTTAGGTTCTAATTCATCTAGATTCATATTATTATTAACCCTATTATTATTAGCCTTATTATTATTATTATTAACCTTTTTGTAAAACATTATTTGGTCTCATTGCATGAATTGGACAATAGGAAAATCAGTTAAGCTTCACTTCATAATGTGTGTAGATGTTTTTTGTGTATATTTTATACAGTGTGAATATGTGTGTATGTGGATAGAAGACAGATCAGCACTCAGAAAAAGGACAGAAAAAGAGAAATACCCGCAGAGAGTAAGATTATAAATATACAGAATATGCTTCTTTGAATTGACCAAGGTTAGCAATATTTTTCCAGTAAACAAAATTACATAAATGCTTTCAGTGTGGTAAAATTAATGAATATTAAGCATTGCCAGCCTCTGATTTTAGGAAAAACCAACAAAATAAAGCAACTGCAATTTTTTGAAATTCATATTTATTGACTGTGTAATCAATACTTTAATAGTTTCACATATATATTCTTAAATGGCTTTAGAGGTCAAAAATAACTTTAAATAGACACAAATGCTTTCAAATTTCCTACTTTTCATATAATTATCTCATTTATTTATTTTTAAAACAATTAGACATTGTGCAATTTGTTTCTGTTAAACACTTTTAAAAATCACAAATTTCAAAAAATTTTACTTCACAATTGAGCTTGTGAATTTCATAAATTATTTCTAACTAAAGTATCTCAGATCCCTGAGTCATTTATTTGCACATTTTAAACATTAAACATTAGCTAATGCTTTTCTCTTTACTAAGTTCATATTAGAATAAAAACATTTCAGTACCAAAATTTTCCATAATGATTATAAATTTAGAATGCTAGTCAATTTAGGACAGAACTATATTTTCTTCATAGTACTTGTTCATTGCATGAGATCTAAATTGTTCAAAATAAAACAGCTGCCTTGAAAATTCTATTTAATTTATGCATTAATAGCATTATCTATTTAACACATCCATTACATATCCTCAGTGTTAATTTAGACAGAAAAAAATATATAGCAACTTCAAAAGGAAATCTTCCATTAAATTAAGAATATTGACTTTAATGGATGTCCAAAATAGACATAGAAATTAACAAGATGAGAAAACAAGTTGATTAAAAGTAGTTTCATTATAATTTGTTATACCACATAGAATAAAAATATTAAGGCAGGATAAAATAAAGAAAAAAATAAAAATCTGCTTTGAAAGTTTTTAACATGAAATGCATAACTTTAAAAATCCAAACCACAGTATTTTATGTAAACATATGTCTCTTTAATTCTGAACAAATCTCTAGCTTGGAAAACAAATAAAACTTTGATATCTGCAAGGCTCTTTCTTGTTGCTTCGCTTTGATGGCTATACAATTAGAAATGGTAATCTAATCACTGATTTAATGGCTTCACTTCTTGGAAACTCTGATCATCTATGACATGATAAATTGCTGTTCTTTTACTCTTTTCTTTTCCCTATATACCACACACACCCCTAAAGCGCTATTATTATGCTCATTAGATTGCTTCAAATTCCCATTTTGTGATTGATTATTTTGTATCTTAAAATCTTTATAATTTCCAAAGACATTACTGTTAAAGTGCCAATATGCTTGTGTAAATGACTAATAAAAAAACTGAATGGAACTCTCAAGTATAAGAATATGAAAATTCAGACCAGATATAGGAAAAGAAAACATGGTATACCACAGCTATTGAAAAGCAGGAAGGAAAAAAAAAACAAAATATTCCTTCTTTACATTGTCTCTATTTCAACAATTTAATTCATTATCACTTTTGAAATGAATCTGCTCAAATTATCATTTTGATTTTTGTTGTATTTTAAAGGGGTGAAGGCTACAACATACAATGATCAGGGCTTCCTCCTGGTTCTTGTACAAGGATCACTCCTGGTTTGATTAGTGTATCATATAAGGTGCCAGGAATCTAAGCAAGTTTGACTGTATGCAAGGGCGAGCACTATACCTGTTGTACTCTCTCTCCTGTTACAACACAAACTATTTTATTGAATATGTGTTCTTTGAGAATTTTCTGTTAGGACTGGGAATAAAAATAAAATATGAAAGACTCCCCAGTCTAGACTAATGCAATAATGAACAATAAACGCACATTACTATATTGTAATAAATTTTATATTGTTTATTCATCATATGCCTACTGAATTGTCTTCGCTTCAGCTTGGTACTGGCTATAAACTTGTCAGAATACATTGATGCTTTAAGTAGCTATCTAGTGAAGGAAGACAGAAAATTAAATTTTAACTCCCAACAATATAGTATGCCATATTTTGATAAATGCTCGAAGAAAATAAGAATGTCACAAAGATATTGATAACTATGGTTTATGAGATAAGGAGAAGGGATTTGGGTAAAGTTTCAAAGCAAAATTGCAATCTGAATCAACTTAAAAGAGTAGTGAGAATTAACTACTCAAAAATCTCTAAGGAAAAAACTGAGAAAATAAACTAATGGCTAGTGTTGTGAAAAACAAACATATAGTTAAAGAAATTAAATAACTTGTTTGAATTACCTGACCTAAACAATTATGCATAGTGTTTGGTACAAGATGAATGCTTCATGGAAAGTTAAAGAAAAAGGGTGAGAGAGAGAACTATTACTGTCACAGAAAAGTCAATACAACAAAAAAAATACTCATTAACCAATATCAAGTATTGGCAAACAATTGATGTATGGGCAAATGGTATTATTATTTTTATATAAAAATTGTTTTGAGTAGCAGTATAATAAGTATATTAGAGAACAGCAGAAGACAAAAAAATTCAGAAGGTTATTTCATCTTCTAGTTTATGAGGTATGAAATAAAGAAAGGAGATTGGAAATGGCATTAGGGTTAAATAAACATAGGAAAGAAAAGGTATACAAAGTTTTTGAAATGAGGATCCTCATAAATCAAGATTCTGAAAAACAGATTTTTTTTCCAGAAAAAGACCTAGTAGATTATAATTGCAGAAATATGTAGATTCTAATTCCCAAGTATCTTTCAACATACTTTACTAAGACACTGTGGAGGGAGAACAACTTGGTGATGGGAATTCCCCTGATTCAATGTTTATTTGTAAATGGAATATTACTGTGAATATCATGTAAACCACTATGATTAAAAAATAAAAAATAATTAAAAAAAAAAGAATTACACTTTTACTTATAGTAGTGGAGGAGAATCAAGACAGTATGGCCTTATTTTCAGGTCAGCCATCATGGAGAGATCTGTCATTAACTGACCTTTTAGTGGATAGAATGAAAGAGTGAAAGGCTTCAATTTCACAACTTCCCTTGGCAATCTGAGATCAAGATTTATTATCTTTTTTAAAAGAAAAATTCCAATTAAGCCCTAACTTTTCAGGTTTCTAGGTCACTTTTCTTAGTTGTCCCTTTTGTTCTTTCTACTTGTTATTAAGCAAGAGATTTTTACTTTCTCTAAGCCTTTACAAAGGAACAAAAATGATAAAAATGATACCTTATCAGTCAATCCAGACATTTGTCACTATCTTAAATTATCATCCTTCAACTCTTGTGTATGCTTTTGGTGAGATGACTAACTTTTTATGTCTACCAACAATTTCATTTGTTAAAAAAAAAATAGCCAAATCAGTGTTGGAAGCATTATGTTATATAAAGTACCCAGGTTTCTTAGTAATCAAGCACTATAAGTCAGATTTTAAGAATAAGGATTCTTAGTTCAAGCTCTTTTTTAATAAATCTCTATTCCCAAAGATAAAACACTTATATAATCAATATCTTTTATTTGCTTTTACAGAATACTATGGATAATTATATATATTATGATTAATATATATTATATATTATGATTAATATATATATTATTCACCTTAATAATGCACCTTAAGCTCTGAGAAAGATATGTGTATCAAACCTCCTTATATAAAACTGTCCTAAATAATTCCATTTTATTATAACAATCAGTGATTTTCAGAAACTAACATAATTATATTACTTTTATAGTTGTAAATATCCCTGACTTAGTTTTGTAAATTTTACAGTGTGTAAACTGATTTCCTTTACCTTGTTCCTTTTCCACAACTGCATAAATTAATAGTATTAACCTATCAGTATTAATATTAACCTATTAATAATTGTGGATGTCTTTTACTTGTCAACATCCTAATAAATTATGGCTATCTAAAATAGTTCTGGACCTCCTGTTATGCAAAGTCTAGCTAAAGTACAAAGCATTTAACCAACAGTTACAAAGGTGACCATAAATTGTGAGAGTTAGCAATACTTTGGGGAGGGAATTTGCCTCAAACAAGGTTACCCCAGTTTGATTGTCAACATCTCATATGGTCCTCCAATCACTTCCAGGAGTAATCGCTCTTTTAATGACAGGAGTAAAACCTTAGCAAAATCAGGTGTGTCCTCAAAACAAAAACTAAAAAACAAGCAAGAAACACAAAATCTACAGCAAGTTACTAACATTTATGGAAAAAAGATCTGAATTTTAAACAGAGGGAAAGATGAAGCATCAAGAAATGTTCCAGAAGAGAAAACCTTGAGCTGAAGTATGGAAAACAGTAAGTATGAAAAACACATGGAACATTTAAAATAACTAGTGTTTTCAATAATTCAGTGTCATCAAGGGTAGAATCATCTGCAGTTTGTTAAAACTCACTTCTAAGCTCCAATGTAGACCTTGTATAAATGAATTGTCCAAGAAGAATACATGGTGGAAGAGTATCTAGATTATTCCAGGAGTTAAGAGGATAGCATGAAAAGATGATAGGAATGACAAATGTTTGAGAATGACAGAAGACATATTTCCAAGTGTAGATGTAAATAGAATGAATTATGCTTTTTTAGAAAAAAAATGAGTGGAAAGATTCAGGCTTATATAGTATGCTGCCTAGATGCAATAGCAGCCAAAGAATAGGACTCATGGAAGAGGAACCAGGTTGGAATGGAAATAATGTAAAAAAGAGATAATCATACTCTGACAAGGGATAGCAACTTACTTTTTTGAGGTTCTACTAAATGAATATTTGAATCTGTTTGAATCTACAACTCAGATAAAAATATGTACCAAAGTATAAATTTGAAAGCCATCAGTTTTGAAATTTTAAGTAGGGGTCAATTCCTCTAAAATTAAACTAAATGACAATAAAAAATAAATTTGAATTGAACTGAAAAAAATTAGAGAGCAAAGAGTTAAAGGCACTAAAAAAACAGTCAGAAATATAGGAGAAAAAATAAATGAATTTCTGTTTATATTCCTAATCACATTCAGCTTTATTTAGTTCTATCTTTCTACTTCTCAAGATATCTAAGACTATGTGTATCAGTGTTTTAATTAATTTAAACATAATAAAATTATCTTATTTGTTAAGTTGTATTGTCTTTTTAAACATCTGGTTAACTAATAGTGTGATAATTTTATCCATCAGAATAAGGAATTGGGACTGAAGTGATAGCACTGGTTTGATCCCCAACATATCATATCGTCCACCGAGCCTGCCAGGATTGATTTCTGAATGCAGTGCCAGGAGTAACCCTTGAGTGCTGCTTGGTGTGGTCACAAAATCAAACCAAATTAAACTTAAATTCTACTAAAGTAAGAAATTTTAATGTGGCATTACTTTAAAAAAATTCCTAGAAATAGATCTAAATGATATTAGCCAGTGCATTTTGATATATATGGCTCTTAAATTTAATCATATATTGAATTGTCTGAATAATTAAAAAGCTTATTATAGGAACCAGAAAAGTAGTATAGTATTATAGCTGTTTAGGTTCTTACTTGCCTTTCAGTGACCAACCAGACTGAATTCTTGGTACAAAAATGGTGCCCTAAGCCTCTTTGGAGTGATTCCTGAGCAAATAATCACAAGTAAGCCCTGAGAACTTAAGGGTATGGTCCTAATGGGTCTAAATCAAACAAAATTTATACCTCTATTCTTTTTTTCATTTTCTCCTCCTCTCTTTCCTTTGTTGTCACTGGTGATGTAATTCCAAGGTCCTACGCATTCTAAGTAGCTGAGGGTATGGAGCAAATTTGTTTTAACATCTCCTTGCCATGCTGTGTGTATATATATATATATATATATATATATATATATATATATATGTAGATATATGTATATATAGGTAGAGAGGTACCTATATATAGGTATATACATACCCAACTCTCATGCTTTAAGTTGTGGTGGAGCACACAGTTCTGAAAATGCTACAAATATTACATATATTATTATACTGTTTATTTCTTAACTATGATAATCAAGCACTTAAAATACAACTTTATAAATAAGCTAAGAAAGGAGAAATCAGAGACAAGATTTACATTTTGCTTCATTTTACTGCTTTTTCTTTCTCTCCTATTAGACAGACTCTCTTTTCATTTAGTATAGTATGGCATGGCTTCCCTTTCCATGTTAAGAATTTCTCAGTTTTGACTTATTTTGGTGAATTGTTCATTATATTTTTCTAGACCCTGTTTTGCAATATTTGAAAAACAAATAAAAATGACACTTCTAAACACTCTACTAAAACAAATTACATTTATTCTAAAGAGTTTCAGTGAATAGCATTTTGAATGAGATCCATAATGGGCTTTTTAATTAAATGAATATAGTCATTTCATAGAGGCAATTCTCATTAGCAGAGCAGTATTTTGATGACCATTTCATTCTAATTGTGCTGTGAGTTTATATAGGGGCCTCATTTTCGGGTTGGTTTGAATAGATTTATATCTTAATCATGCCATGACACCTAGTAAAGAATTAAAGGTAAATATTGCTGCTTTTCTAAAGACAAATAGTTTCAATTAAAATAAAATATCTTATTTTGCCTAGTAAGTTGCTATTCTTTAATTCCACTGAGGGGGGAATTACATTTCACATAATGTGTTCTATTAATTGATTCAATTTTCTTTGATTTTTTTCTTTTACATGAACTAAATGCTTGCATCTCCTAAAATAACCATGTGTTGAGAAATAAATTCCCACTGTGAATATTTGGAAATAGGCCTCAAAAAGTAATTAATATTCAGTGATAACATAAGGATGGGTCTGTGGTCCCATGGTTTTTGTGCCTTAAGTGGAAATACCCCAGAGATCTTGTTCATTCCTTCACAAGGGCACCCCCAGAAAAAAACTTTGAGATGAGAAGGCCATGCTCCAAAGTCAGAAAAAGAGTCCTTCCCAGAAACCAACCTTAAAGGTACTTTGATCTCACATCCCTGCATTCCAAAAATAAGCTTCCGTTTTGAACACCCCTCTGTAGAATTTTTATGGCAGTCCAAGGAAATAAAAAGATCATTGGGGCTGAAATGACAGCACAGAATGTAAAGCATTTGTTTTGCACGGGGCTCACCAGGGTTCCATCCCTGACATCCCCTATGATTTCAAGAGATCATCAGGTATCATTTATGAGCACAAAGTCAGAAGTTATCTCTGAGCATGACCGGATGTGCATCCTCCAAAAACTACTTCTTTCTATGTACAAGTCTGAAATAGTTATATTTAGAGCTGTTGTAAGAGTAGGTATATATTATACTTTAGGAAACACCATTGTAATATGTCAAAGAAGCATGACCTTTTATATTTATACAGTAATTAGAACTGGTGTTTGAATTTCAAGCTTCCATACTTTGGGGTTTGGCAGAAGGAAAGGCAATCTGTGTATCTTGGACAGCAAGACGTTTTGTTGTTAAGGCTTTACTTTGGAAGTGACACATGCTTCTTAGATTTCATTGTTTGGTATTAGATAACAATGGGTAGCTTCAAGAGACCTGGAAAGAAAAGGGGATAAAATGGGATATTTGTTGAACAATAAATACTGAATCTATATTTATTTGATCATCTTTGATTGATAATCATCTAATTTAATTTTATTTACTAACTAACAAAACTGCTTAACTTTATTTTTTGGTTTTGGGCCACACCTGGTGACGCTCAGGGGTTACTCCCGGCTATGAGCCCAAATATCTCCCCTGGTTTGGGGGACCATATGAGATTCCGGGGGTGTCTAACCATGGCCTGTCCTAGGTTAGCCTCATGCAAGGCAAACGCCCTACCTCTGTGCCACTACTCCAGTCCCATGTTCCACTATATATATATATTTTGGTTTTTGGGTCACATCCGGCAGCGCTCAGGGGTTACTTCTGACTCCATGCTCAGAAATTGCTCCTGGCAGGCACGGGGGACCATATGGCCCCAGTTCCACTATATTTTTAAAGATCATTGTTTAATATTCTGTGTGTGTGACACTCAGCGGTTATCCTGGCTATGGGCTCAGAAATTGCTCCTGGCTAAGGGGACCAGATGGAATGCCAGGGTTCGAACCAGGTTCGTCCATTTCTGAGTGTGCAAGGCAAACGCCTTTCCGCTGTACTATAGCGCCAGCCCCAATGTTTAAATTCTATATTGATTATATGTAGTCTCTTTTCTAGTGAAACTTTATGTGAAAAAATGCATCCTTATTTTCCAACAACTCCTATTGTATAAGAATGCTTTCTCCATTGTTCCCCTTTAAGATTATCAGTAAAATTTTCTAATGAAGTCTGTATAATAAATATGTGTGAGTGTATGGTATTATCTGAAAATTGTTGACTACAGATGGGGAAAATGAAACTTACTCTGTGAATCATCCTCTAAAATTAGTATTCTATGACTGTGTCCATTCTATTGTCATAAATTAGTATGTCACCATTTGCATTTTGATCAGCCATGGCAAAGCTTTATCTTTGTAAGGAAAATGTCCTCTTGCTTTCTAAATTGGATAATAGCAATTCTGAACACCCACTCAGAAATGTAAATGTTCAGTCACTTATGAAAATGCTATGTTTTGACAGGCATTTATTGCATCTGTGCTTATAAGTATAGTATAGAATAAGCCTTTGCAAAGCTTTCTTTATATTTACTTTTCTTAAGAGAATTAATGATAAAATATTAAATATTAGATTTTACATGATATTGCTGTCATTAGTGGACATTAGAACCACTTATTGTAAAATTATGCTAGAAGTGTTCCCATTCATAAACACTTTTAGCTATTTGTAGGGGATTGTGCTATATAAAAGCCAAAATAATTCTCATTGTTGCGGATTCTATTTAAAGATGATGTACAGATTACATTTCACTAGATTCATTCTACTAACAGTAGCCATGCAAATAAACACATATACACCATGCCACACACAAAGACTATTTTTAGCTGTTTAAATCACTTTAATGGTAGGTCAATGATGATAACAAAAATCTTTGATATAGGAAAACTATACTCTGTGTTCTATTCAATGTTTTTTCGATATCTCCCATATAGTTTCCTATAAACCTCTTCTTTACCTTTATAACCTGTGCTGTGACTTTGTAAAGTTTACTATTGGACTAATCCTAAAAATATTACCTTCCTGTTAAAAGTCAGAAAAATGTTTTTTCCCCTATTTCTGTTTCTTGTCTCAAAAAAAAGCCTGTGATCTATGAGCCTTATCTTTTAATTCACATATAAAACTTTTGACAGTAAGGTTAGTACACTTCACTACTCTTCACACAGGATAGAAAATAGAAAATCCATCTCTTGCTTTACTGATTTCTTCCATTCATATTATAAACTAATGAATTATAATTCTATTTTCACCCAAAAATGATTGAGGTGTTTCACTAAGCTTTTTTGTTAAACAAATATACACATAGTGGATAAATCTAGTCTGATAAAAACAGTATTTCTTAGAGATTCAAGTGTCATTTAGTAATTATTTAATTATGCTTAGATTTTACCCTATTTAAATCCAAGTCTGCAATTTCCCTAGGTTTTTTAACATTCACTTCCTTTAGAAGTTGTGTCTTAACTTGCTACGCATGGATCTTGTTTCCTGATCTCTGATTACATATTTCCAATGTTTTCTGTGTTGAACTATCTCATAGCATCATAAAAGTTCCCTCATGTTTCAGACCCTTAATTTTTAAATTAAAGATTACTGTTATTTTAACAATGTAACAACTTGTTTTTGATGTATAGAAATTTTTCAAAATTTTATATTAAATTAATTCAAAGTATTGCAAACGCAAATTGATATTAGGACCAGAGTAGTGGGCAGGACATTTTCTTTTAAATGCTAGTATAAATTTCAAGGATTACTCCTCTGTGCTAAAACTCACTTCTAGTGGTGTTCAGAGGACCAAATGGGATACCCAGGATCAAACCTGAGTCATGCACTCTCCCCTTTATGATACTACTATGATGCTTACCTTATTTTTTAAGTAGCCACATAACTATATTTTATGCATAAAATATGTATCAAATGTCATATATTTGAAGATATTTCTTATATATTCTTCTAAATAAAGCTTATAACAATTTGATCTCTTAAAAATAAAACCGTCAGGCCAAAGAGATAGCATGGAGGTAAGGCGTTTGCATTTCATGCAGAAGAAAGTTGGTTGGAACCCTTGCATCCCATCTGATCCACCTAGCATGCTGGGAGCAATTTCAGAGCGTAGAGCCAGGAGTAACCCCTGAGCTGCCAGGTATGGCCCCAAAACCAAAAATAAATAAATAAATAAATAAATAAATAGGGGCCCGGGAGATAGCATGGAGGTAAGGCGTTTGCCTTTCATGCAAAAGGTCATCGGTTCGAATCCCGGTGCCCCATATGGTCCCCGTGCCTGCCAGGAGCAATTTCTGAGCATGGAGCCAGGAGTAACCCCTGAGCACTGCCGGGTGTGACCCAAAAACCAAAAAATAATAATAATAATAATAATAATAATAATAAAATAAATAAATAAATCCTCTGGGATTTTCTTCTGCTTTTTCAAATCTAAATGTCCATCATGTAGATAGTCTTACCTAGAATATATACTATTTTTGTCCATTTTTTTTGGAGGGGCACAGCCGATGATGCTCAGGAGTTACTCCTGGCTATGCCCTCAAAAATTGTTCCTGGCTTGGGGAACCATATGGGAAACCAGAGGATCAAACCGCTGTCTGTCCTCGGTCAGCTACGTGCAAGGCAAACACCCTACCTCTGAGTCACAGCTCTGGTCCTTTGTCAAAGTTTTTGATAGGCTTTCTAAAACCACACAACAATAATTAATAGTAATACTAAATTTTACTAGTTGCTCTATCAATGTATTTTTGTTCATTTATTTTATTCTTTTGCTAAATTGTTATTTTGAGTTAACTATAGAACCACGATAAGTGGCAAAGAATTTTGGAAATACATTTTCCTGGTTTCCTCATTGATTTTATGTTACCTCACTAGATAATATAGCATAAGTAGGGAGCTTATGGCACCCAAAAATGTAGATTTAGTTCTATGTAATTTTGCCACATAGGCATATTAGTTATATGTCATTTTTGTCACTTATTTGTATTCAAATTCTTTGAACATCAAAAAAATTTCCATTGTTTTGCACTATTTTAATGAGCATGGGATAAAATAAAATGAAATTTTTGTTTATTATACTTCTCTTGTATATAATATTACAAAGCCCATCATCTGAGTGCCATTTCCCTACATTAGAATGCTAAGGTATACTTCCAACTATACCCTCTAGGTAAACTCAGTTTTATATATTTTGTTGATGAAATCCCCATTTTCACTATTTTATTCTTGCTGCTTTATATGTTTCTTTATATTCTACTATGAAATAGATTTTTCTTTTTCTTTATTTTAGATCATGCCATGATCCAATGAGGTTTGCACCTTTTCAACTCTCATAATCTATAACCTTTTTTTCTAATTTATTTGGATTTTGTGAAATATTTATAAAGAATTACATCCAATTTACTTATGTGTATTTCTGCTGTATACAATATGCAGCACTCTCCTTCTCTTACAATCTTAACATCACTTTTTCCATTTATTTTTTAGTCAAAGATGAAACATTTGATTCTCTAAATAATTAGTACATCGGTTGTCCTAACAAGAAAACACGATTCAGAAAAAGATCTTTAGCTTGTGCATGAGAAATTTAGGTAAAGTTCAAGAAACAAGGTCTAAGTGCTGATTTGTAATTTGTAAAATGAGAGTGGTAGAATTGCAGAGGTTATGGAAAGTTCTGAGACATTCAATATGACATTACTGGCTGGATGTCAGAGAATTTCAACATATAAGTGTTTGCTTAATCTATCGCTCTTGAATTGCCAGAGATACAGGGGAAAACTCTTGACCTTCCAGAGTCAAGAAAATTCACAAGGTTGGCCAGCAGTCACTCCCAAAGGAATTTAAGGCAATGTTGTAAAAACATATAAAAACCAAAGATAGGTGACAGACATGTCACTCCTTTATAAGGCTTTTGCTTCACATGTTCAGAGCACTGAGGTTCATGGCAAAACCTGAAAAAAATAGGAAAAAAACAAAATTTTAAAATGCACAAAAATAGGGCTGG